>JAODXR010000016.1:23566382-23577880 GCA_028877395.1 Cathorops festae
GTCTTTATTGGTGAAAAGGAACACCCAAACAAAAATACATCAGATTTTATGAAAGTGAGGGCAACTGATGCACCCTACTGTACAGCCTTCATGTCAGTAGGCCTCGGCAACTCCCACACTGCCTGCACCTTTTCTGGGTCAATGCGGAGGCCTTCTGCTGTCAGCAAGTGTCCGATGTAGGGAACAGACTCCTTCCTCAGTTTAAACTTGGCTGCATTGAGTTTAATGTCTCTTTGTCTGCACCTCATTAGAAAACATCTTAAGTTTCTGTCATGATCCTTGTCTGCTTCCTTCCGTGTGTCTCCCTCACCTATAATCAGTATATCATCAGCAATGATATACACCCCCGGTAAGCCCTCTAGTGCTTGCATGAGTTTCCTTTGGAAGACTTCCAGAGCTGGGCTTATACCCATTGGCATCCTGAGCCAACAGTACTGTCCGAATGCGGTTGCAAACATGGTGAGATAACTGGACTCTTCATCCAGTTTGACGTGCCAAAATCCATGCTTGACATCACAAACAGTGAATACCTTGGCCTTTGAGAGTCTGGGCAGGATGTCATCAATAGTGGGAAGCGGAAAATGGCTCCTTTTTAATGCTCTGTTCAGCAGTTTGGGGTCTCTGCAGATCCTTGGCTTTCCAATTGGTTTTGTCACCAACACCATACTGCTTATCCAGTCAGTGCTGTGCTCCACAGGTACAATGATTTCCTTGCTTTCAAGATACTTAAGTTCCTCTTTGAGTGGGGTCATCATAACGACAGGCACTCTGCGTTTAGGCAGTTTCACTGGTGTCATACTTTTGTCTATTTCAATGTTATATTCGCCTTCTAGGCAGCCAATGCCTGTAAAAACATCTCCAAACTCAATCTTTATTTTGTCCATATTTATTAGTCCATCTGTGTTACCCGGCATTTTGTCTGGACATTGGGTTTTCACTATACTGTCAATCGCCAAGATGTTCTCATACTGCACTCTGATCAGTTTCATGGCTTCACTAGCCTTTCTGCCTAGTAATGGGATCATGTCCTCCTTGTTCACCACTTGAAACTCCAGTCTGTACAGTTTATCATTTCTCGGATTTCGCAGTTTGATTTTACATTTTCCAAGTGGGTGTAACCTGCTTTTGTTGTACATGACAAGTACTTTCTCTGTGTTATCCAGCTGTGTGTTTGGGTTCAACAATTGTATTGGGATAACATTGCAAGTGGCACCACAATCTATCTGAAAGTTCACACGCTTTTTGTCCAACAACATACTTGTAAAGAGATGTTGACTTTTGCTGTGTGCCTCTTTCACTTGATTAACTGTCTCTTAGTTTTCTCTGACATACGGTCATGATGTCCTCACATGATTCACTTGACTCTGAAATAGTGTGTACTGGTCTGCCTTTCTTGCTTTTCTCCATCTTCATTTTACATTTTGCAGCAAATTGGTTCTCTTTTCCCCATTTCTTATACATTTTTCCATAGGCTGGATATTTCTGTTTATTCTTCTCATGTGTGATGCCACAAAATTTGCAGTTTATCTTCTCCTTTTTATCCCTCATTGAATTTTTTTCATAGCATGTATTTCCTCCACCATTTTCCCTTGTATGGTTTTGCTATTTTCTTTTGACAGCTCAGCGGCTCTGCTTATTTGCATGCACCTATCCAGCATTAAGTTCTCTTCCCTTAACAATCTTTCCCTCAATGTAGGGCTATTTTTACCACAAACAATGCAGTCCCTTATTAGCGAGTTTTTAATGTCACCAAAATTGCACGTGCTGGCCAATACTCTCAAGTCTGTGACATATCTGTTGATATTTTCATCTTGTCCCTGGTCTCTTACAAAAAAAATTGCATCTCTCAACAGTCTCATTTAATTGTGGATCGCAATGTTTATCAAACAGTTTAAGCATTGAACTCACCATCCTCCTCGCCAGTGCAGTGCCACTTGTCAGCGTAGTCAAAAGTTCCCTCCCTCTCTCTCCAAGGAGGTAGTTAAACAACTTAACATTAGTTGTTTCCTCTGCATTGGGCATAGTGAGGTCCATATACAGTGTAAACTCCTCCTTCCAACTTTTCCACGTTTTCACCAAGTTGGCTGAATCCAAACACAGTGTTGAAGGCGGCTTGAGACCATCCATCGTGATGTCCGGGGCACTTCAGTCTTTGGCTCCGTAGACACCGGTCACATGCTTGGGCTAGACCATCGGCAACTAACTAGTGGTAACAAGCTAATGGCATTTCCACTCTTCACGGCACAAACTCACTTCAGTCTAATTCATGACCGCTGCCACCATGTTTCATTCTGTTCTGTTATATCCTACTCTACAGAATGGATGATTAAAGCAATGCCTTTGGTTACGGTTAACTTTTAAAACAGAAGAGTATACATGTGCAATCCTAGCCCACTCAAGGTTGGTGTAACATTCTAATATGTCCCCCCGGGAACCTAACCTAACAATCCTTATTGTTACAATAGCCTTCTTTTGTTTGTCACTTCCTGGAATTTTTTTTACTATTCATCCTGTACTAGACTTTTGTTTAGTCAATTGCATGATCTTTAGAATGCATATGTCTGGAAGCAGGTCTTTCTGTGGAGTAGTGTAGAGGACACAAGAGATGTTGCAAGCCTTTTACTCTGAAATTTGCATATCCACACAAAACTTAACATCCTCTGTGTGTGTGTCTTCAGAAGAGTTAGAATTTGAACTGAATGATGGCAGTAGCCAGAGATGAGTGTTGCTACAATTCAGATGCAACATTGGAATTTCTGTTGAAACAAATTAGGATACAGAATAGGCTCTTTGCAGCTATAGGTCATGTACCTGGATACTGGTTAGCAACACAAAAGTGGAGAGCAAGCGTTCAGATAAACAAAACCCTCAAAAAGGTAAGCACAAAAGTTTGAGCAGTTTAGCACTTAATCTCTTTCCTTTTTGAGAAGAATTGTCAAAGTAGATTTCTAAGTTTATTTTAGGCTCATTTTTAGAGGAAAAAAAAATATTTTATTGCAGAGGCATGACCAACTGGAGTTGTAAAGAAATTATTGCTTCTAAAGTGCTCAACTATGCCACCTGGGTCTTTTCACACCAAGATATACTACGTGTTCAGCTAGACCTTGAACACTTACTTGAGACAAGAGGGCTTTCATGCACAGATAAGTTTTGACAGAGATGTAGTATTTCAGTACAAAAATAAACAATATTTATTAATAAATAGTTCAGGTAAAATGCAATTTGCAGTTTACTGGTTTCACAGTAGACTAAAAACACATCAGACCATAACATAAGGAGCTGTATGGTGAGAGGGAGAGGTAATGGCTGCCACCAGGAATACCAATCTTCAAGCCATGACAGGGTGTTAAATAGATCAGCTGTTGGAGAGAGGTTACCTATCTTGGAAGAGGAGTGAAACTGACACACCACCCATGCTCTTGATTCTGGTGCGTATACACACACACACACACACACGTGCACACACTCAGACATAGAAACTGCAAAAAGTGATCACAGCAAATGGTGAGGTGCACATAACCACTACAAATACTGTGTGCAATGCTTGAAGAAGAGGACTCAGATCTGGCAACCTGCAACACTCTGTATTTCACAACAGGGGAAGAATACTGGGGCAGCCAATACCACACCTATTGCCTTAGTGTTGCTGCAGCAGGGAGGGAACAAACCAATGAAGACACTTAAAAGCACACTAGACTCAGGCCACACCTATACTTAGGTTATGTCAAATGACAAAAAAGAAACAAACAAACCAAAACACACAAGGCAAAAGCTAAAATTATACTAAATTTACAGGAAGCAAAGCAGCAGTATTAAAATTTTTCTCTATGTATCTCTGACTCAACATGAATGGGAATGGGGCTCCCTGGTGTCTTCCAACACAAAACTACATGAGAACATCAGAATTTAAGAATACATCATCAGACATTCAAATCATTTAGTTTAATGTTAGACACAAATGCCAATACAACTGCACATAAGTGGTGGAAATGAACCAGTAATGCATACCTTCACAGGTGATAGCACCAAGAACATAAAGAGTTTGGAATGAATACAGAAACCAAGGGATCTTGCTTAGCCTACCTGGTCAGCCTGTTTTATTGAAAGCGGCACTACAGCTTATGAATTAGTAGCCACTAGGTGTCAGTCCTGCGCACTGTGGCACGTGCAACTGAAGGTGCGCCTCGGGCTGCGCGCCTGTTGAGCAGACTCCAGCGTGCATGCTGTTAACAATGAGTACCTGAACTTAATTAAGGAGCTGTGTGTGCACCTATTTAAGGAGTGTTCTGATGCATGATCAGTGCGAAGTATTATGATACATCAGTACACATTACCAAGCCTTTCTTCCTGTGTTTCTGATTTCCTGATTCTTGTGCCTATTTCTCTATTCTTGTGCCTGTTTCTCATTCCTGTTCTTGCTTTGCCTCTGATATCCTGTTTGTGCCTCACCTGACCCTTTGCTTGTTTCATGTTAGTGATCTAGCTTGCCAATCTGGATTGTTTGCCTGTGTGTTTTTTGCGCTTTATTATACTGAAACTTCTACACTTACATCTGCCTGTTTCATGTAACTGAGAGAATACTTTGCCATACAATGGATGTAGCAGAAGGTTTCCAGTACTCCATGCCATGCCACTTCCAGAATTTCGTATCTCAGCCCCTAGCCTTGTTTTTCCACCAAGATACTGCTGTTTACACTCCTACACCCTATGATGGAGAGTATCACCCATGTGGATTCAGCATCAAGTGTGGCATCTTTTATGCGACCTTGAGGAACCTAAGGCTCCAGAACCCATATGGGTTACAGTCATGATTTCCTGGCTGACTTGACAAACACGGCAGTGGGCTGAGTGCTTCATGAGATTAGAGCACCCATGCCTGCAGAGCTCACATAATTTTCAGGTAATGCTCTGGTTTATTTATTTAGAGAACTCCCATGACATTTTTTGGGAGGGGGCTATCATGTCTGAGGCCAATGCAGCTGCAGCAGAGGAGGCCATTGCTCTAGAGTGTCTCCTAAAGGCCATCAGTCCAGAGCCAATCCCACAGCCTGTTCTACAGTCAGTTCCACAGCTTGCATCAGAGCCAACACCTCTTCCAGTGCTGGAGCCTGCATCAGGACCTGTGCCTGAACCAGAGCCTGCATCAGAAGCCATGCCTTAACCAAAGCCAATGTCTGTTCCATTGCCAGCACCAAACATCTGTTCCTGTGCCAGAGCCAACATCAGCACCAGTGTCTGCTCCAGTGCCAGAGTCAGACCCAGTGCGAGTGTTGGAGTCAGCTCCAGTGTCAGAGCCAGCATCAGAGTCTGTGCCAGTGCCTACTCTAGAACCCATGGCAGCACCAGTGCCAGAGCCAACATCAGTGCCTGTGCCAGTGTCTACTCCAGAGCCAGTACCCAGGTCAGCCAGAGTTGATGTCTGTGTCAGCTCCAGTGCCTATGCCAGAATCAAGGCCAATGCCAGAACATGAGACAGTTCTGGAACCTGTGTTAGAGGAAGGCATCGTTGTCCCACCACCACCCGGCTATAAAAACATCACTGTCCCTCCGCCACCCGGCTATGAAGATGTCATCATCCCACTGCCTCATGGCTATGAAAATGACATCTTTTCTCTGTTGCCCCACTACGAAGATGTCTGCATCCCATCACCAGGTACTAATCAGGACTAAATCAATGTGATGACAGAGCTTGAGCCAAAGTCCAATCCAGTCCAGAGTTTGAACTAGAGCCAAGTGCTGAGTCCAACCTACATCCAGGGTTTGAACTAGAACCAAGTCCTGAGTTCAAGTAAAGTCCACAGTTCAAGTCAAGGCCAGAGCTTAAGTCCTCTACTGAGCCTGAATACAGCCAGGAGCCTGAGTCCAAGCTCACTTCCTGCCGAGCCCAAGCCTGTTCCAGTACTTCAACCCAAGTCATCTTCGGGACTCAAACACAATTCCAGCCCTGTGTCTGAGCCAGTTCCAGAACTCCAGCTTAAGTCATCTCCTGAGCTGGAGCCAGAGTCCAACCCAGAGCTCAAGTCATCTCCAGAGCTCAAGTCATCTCCAGAGCTCAAGCTCAGCCCTGTGACCAAGCCAGATCCAGAACTCTAGCCTGAGTCATCTTCTGAGCTGGAGCTAGAGTCCAGCCCAAAGCTCAACTCGTCTCTAGAGCTCGAATCCAGCCCAGAGCTTGAATCCACCTTCAGTCCCGAATCTGAGCCAAATCCAAGACCCAGTCAAGTCTGGAGTCTGAGCATGATTCTGGCCTGAGCTCAAGCCCACTTTTAGTCAAGAATCCAAGTCTTGTCCTGAGCCCGAACCCCCACCGAAGCCAAGTATGATGGATTTTCGCTTCCAGTGGGAGCTCTTTGGAAGGGGGTTCTGTCAGTCCTGCATGCTGTGGTGTGTGCACCTGAAGGTGCACCTTGGGCTGTGCGTGTATCAAGCAGACTCCAGCACACATGCTGTTAACAATGTGCACCTGAACTTAATTAAGGAGCTAGGTGGGCACCTATTTAAGGACTGTGCTGATGCATGATCAGTGCAAAGTATTATGACATGTCAGTTTGCATTACTGAGCCTCCCTTCCCGTGTTTCTGATTTCCTGTTTCCTGAGTTCTGTACCTGTTTCTCGTTTCCATTCTCACTTTGCCTCTGATATTCTGTTTGTGCCTCTCCTGACCCTTTGATTTTTTCATGTTGATCTAGCTTGCCGATTTGGATTATTTGCCTGTGTGTGTTTCACACTTTTTAATTAAACTGAAACTTCTGCATTTACATCTGCCTACCTTGCTGTAGTGATTGACAGTAAATATCCTGTACGGTAATTACAGCTGCAATACTAGTGCACTTACGGTAGCTCTATTGACCAGTCTGCGCAGTGCATTCCTGTATCAGAACGAGAATACCTTCGGAGTAAACGACCACTCACCTTGACTCTGCCTCCGTGTATAATTATTTCCCCACAAATACTACATTGGCGACGAGGAAATCCAACAAAAGAATCCATGACAGTAATGAGGAAGGAAAGTTTCCAGTGAATGAAATTCATCCAAGCTGCAGCAGTTCGCCTGTTTTCAAGTTTGGAAGAAACCGGAAATTGCTAACCTGTGATCCAACTAAGCTTAGCCAGAGAAAGCTGCTTTTTTTTGGAAGTGCAAGGGCGCCATCTTGTGGTGAGTAAAGCAATTGCAAGAAAACGATGGTCTTTGAAAGAGGACAAAGGAACAGACTGTAAATTAAAACGGAGTTTAACACAGAGTCACCTGAAGAATTCTACTGGAAAGGGGGAAATTGTGAAGTGAAAGAAAATGGCAATGGGAATGATAGGAAAAGTGCCTGAATTTGACAGCAAGAAAGAGGATTTTGATTCCTACTTGGAACGTTTTGAAAGATGGCTGTCTGCAAATGAAATACCAGCAGGAAAGAAAGCTGATGTGTTTCTCAGTGTACTAGGTGCCACTGAATATGGACTGTTGAAAAATTTAATTGCTCCAAGTAAAGTTTCAGACAAGACATACAATGACATTACAAAGGCCTTATCTCTGCATTTCAAGCCAAAGCCAATTTTGATTGCAGAGCGCTTCAGATTTTACAAAAGACAACAAAAGACAAATGAAACAGTGAGTGAATACCTTCTTGCACTTAAGAAATTAGCAAGCACTTGTGACTTTGGACAATTTTTGAATGATGCACTGAGAGATCAGTTTGTCTGCGGTCTCTCAGGGGAAGAATATCACAAGCGACTTTTAACAGTCAAAGATCTTACTTTCAAAAAGGCCTGTGACATCGCACTTGCTCACGAATTGGCAATGAAAGACACTAAAGAATTGAGGGAGCATGTTGAGAAACCAAAAGGAGAAGTCAATAAAGTCTCCAATCCCACAAGTGAGAAGTGGAGAAACAAAAAGGCAAGCAATGCACGCCAAAGCCACAAGGGGGAGTCAAGAGCTAAACAGCATTCCTCCAGAGAGAAAAATCAGCAATGCTATAGATGTGGAAAGGACAATCATCAGGCAAATGAATGCTTCTACCGAACTGAAATCTGCCACGGCTGTGGAAAAATTGGACATCTGAAAAGAGTCTGTAAGAAAAAACAAAATGATAAGGCACAAATGGTAACTGCAAATGGCGAAACTGATGACTCAGACGAATGTCAGGACGATGAACTGGGCCTGTACACAGTGTACACTGCTCAAGGAAACAAAGATGGCATTTTTGCAGAATTAGAAGTGATGGGGAAAGCCGTTAAAATGCAAGTGGATACTGGAGCATCAGTGTCCTTGATCCCAGAGTGTCTCTATGATGAGCATCTGAAGAGCCGTCCTCTGCAGCCTGCAACCATTCGTCTGTCATCATACACAGGAGACACCATACCTGTGTTGGGAAAAATCCAAGTGCCAGTGAAACATGAGGGACAGGAGTGGAAACTGCCCCTGGTCGTGGTAAAAGGGAACAAAACGCCATTACTGGGAAGAAATTGGCTGCGAAAAATAAAGCTGAACTGGGGAAAAATCTTCAGTCTCAATGAAAACAAGGAAAATGAGCACCTCTCACTGCAAGGAGTCATAGGAAAGCACAAAGAGCTGTTCAAGGAAGGCTACGGAAAGATCAAAGACTTCAAAGCAACCATAAGAGTGCAAAGTGATGCCAAGCCCATCTTCCACAAGCCACGTCCAGTGCCTTATGCGCTGCGGGAATCCGTGGAAAAAGAGCTTGAACGCCTTCAGAAGAACGGAATTGTCACTCAAGTGGAGAGGAGTGATTGGGCTGCGCCTATTGTCGTAGTACCAAAGAAAGACAAAGCAGTGAGATTGTGTGGTGACTATAAAGTGACTGTAAATCGGTGCATACTGCCAGAAGAGTATCCTCTTCCCAATGCTGAGGATCTTTTTGCTACTCTGGCCGGCGGGACAGTGTTCAGCAAAATCGACCTGTCTTTTGCCTACCAACAACTGCAGTTAGACCCAGAGTCAGAGCAGTACCTTACCATAAATACACACAAGGGCCTATTCAGATACCACCGTCTAGCCTACGGGGTCTCTACAGCTCCAGCAGTGTTCCAACACACCATGGACCAAATGCTGCATGGAATGGACAAGGTTGTGTGCTTCATGGATGACATCTTGGTGTCAGCGCCTACGAAGGAAGAACACCTGAAAATATTGGATCAAGTGATGACAAGATTGGAAAGATATGGGGTGAGAATCAAGCAGTCAAAGTGCGCATTCCTCCAGGACTCAGTGGAGTACCTTGGGTACAGAATTGACGCACAGGGACTTCACCCAACAGCAAGTAAAGTGGATGCTATAGTGAATGCACCAGCCCCCCAGAATGTGACTGAGTTAAGATCATTTTTGGGGCTGCTTAATTACTACGGAAAGTTTGTGGCAAACCTGTCCACAGTACTGCACCCACTTCACCAATTGCTACAAGCCGACACACCATGGAAGTGGACTACACAGTGTGAGGACGCATTCAAGGGATGCAAGCAGCGTCTCCTAAACAGCAAATGCCTTGCACACTATGATCCGGAGAAACCTCTCCGACTTGCATGTGATGCCAGTCCATATGGTGTCGGAGCCGTAATTTCTCATGTACTACCGTCTGGTGAAGAGCATCCAATAGCTTTTGCATCCAGGACACTCTCACCAAGCGAGAGAAATTATGCTCAAATCGAAAAAGAAGCATTGAGCATAATATTTGGTGTCAAAAAGTTTCATAAGTATCTGTACGGAAGAAAGTTTGTCTTGTTGACAGATCACAAGCCACTGTTGACAATCCTTGGCCCAAAATCTGCAGTACCCACCCTGGCTGCTCTCCGCATGCAACGGTGGGCCTTAATCCTGTTAGCCTACGATTATGACATTCAGTACAGGAGATCCAGTGACCATGCCAACGCAGATGCATTGTCACGTCTGCCATGCCAGTGTGACACAGAAGAGGGCGCCCACGATGGCGGAGTGTTCTGTGTGTCATATGTTGATGAATTACCTGTGTCAGCAACTGACATTGCCACAGAGACAAGACACGACCCAACCCTCTCCAAGGTCCTAGATCTCACATTGTCAGGATGGCCAAAGTTTATGCCTAACCCAGATCTGAAACCTTTCCATGGGAGGAAGGACGAGTTGTCTACAGACCAGGGATGCGTTCTCTGGGGTTCAAGGGTCATAATACCACCCAAGTACAGAAAGAGACTTCTGTCAGATCTGCACGATGGACATCCAGGAATGTCACGAATGAAGGCATTAGCCAGAAGTTTTCTGTGGTGGCCTGGTATAGATCAGGAGCTAGAGCATTACGTAGCTAAGTGCACTGCATGTGACATCACGCAGAACAGACCTGCAGCAGCACCTCTCCATCCTTGGTCATGGGCCACATCACCATGGGAAAGAGTGCATGTCGACTTCGCTGAAATCAACAAGCAGCACTATCTAGTAGTAGTCGACGTCTACTCAAAGTGGTTAGAAGTACTGCACATCAATCAGACATCAGCTGAGAAGACTGCCCAACTTCTCCGGAACCTCTTTGCATCATATGGCCTGCCAAAAGTGCTCGTGTCAGATAATGGCCCTCCATTTACATCAGCAGAGTTTGAGCAGTTTCTCAAGAACAATGGAATTCGCCATATTCTGTCACCTCCCTACCACCCTGCATCCAATGGTGCAGTAGAGAGAGCTGTGCAAACATTCAAGAAAGCATGGACAAGATTTGAAGCTCAGTCGGTGTCACCACAGCACCGCCTTGCTAGGTTCCTGTTCACATACAGAAACACTCCTCACACTGTCACTGAACGCACTCCAGCTGAAATGTTTCTAAAGAGACAACCACGCACTCGCCTGTCACTACTGAAGCCTGACATGTCTGCAGTGGTAGCCAAGCATCAGTTACAGCAGAAGAAGGCTCATGACAAGTGCGTAAAGACACTCCGGACATTCAGTCTCGGGGAGAGGGTGTTAGTTCGCGACTTCAGACATCCAAAGAAGCTGTGGATACCAGGAACGATTCTAAAGCAAAGAGGACCTCTGACCTACGATGTTCAAGTGGGTCATCGTCAAGTCAAAGTGCACGTGGATCACCTGCGCGCATCCAAAGCTTCAAGCTGGCCAAGCAGAAAGGATAGTGAAGATACCATGGACTATGCAGCGTATCCTGAGGATCAAGAAGAGGAGACAGAACAACAAGATGCTGCTGCTGGTCCACCTCAAGTTGTTCAGCCAGCACGCCGCTATCCTGAAAGGCAGCGTACAGCTCCAGAAAGACTCAGTCTCTAGTATAATGTAGAGATAATAGTTAAGTAGTTTAGAGTTCAGAACGTTTCCACTAGTATTAGTGAAGACCTCTAGGGTAAGTAAATGTTAGCAATCTAAGCACTGCGTTGACTGTTATAGCAGGCTGATTGTTAGTCTTAAGGGTTAAAAATCTAGAGGGGAGGAGTGTAGTGATTGACAGTAAATATCCTGTACGGTAATTACAGCTGCAATACTAGTGCACTTACGGTAGCTCTATTGACC
>JAODXR010000016.1:23900511-23913624 GCA_028877395.1 Cathorops festae
GCCGCAGCAGGTGCAAGTGGTGTCAACTTGAGAGAAGGTGAGCCTATTTTAGCTAATGCAATATTAAGGAAAAGCACACCAGTGTTTCTCAACCGGGGTGCGATGCTGCCCGCCCTGGTCATCAAATTTGCAGATTGATTCTGTCCTCGTTACGTTATGAATGTGAAACGACAAAAAAATGTGTATGTGCAATATTTGCTAAGGTATCGGTATTGTTCCTAGGGCCCCAAATTTGGTGCTACGCCCCTGAGTACAGGGATATCCTATTAATGAATATGAGCAGTAGCCGGACAGCCTACACGTGTATGCATGCAGTAAGTTTGCTGCAGTGTCATCATTTTGGCTTGTGAACATGTCTGTTAACGATACCATAAACGTAAAAGGATGGCGCATGTTACCGGCACCAGACCTAGCGGAAACCTGGACCGGCAACAAGGGTTACACAGGCTAGGAAGCACTGCGTAGCCGGTATATACATAAAATATGCTTGTAAATCAATAAGAGAGAGAACTGAAGTTAGCATCTTGCTCATGCCTGAACTTATTTATTCAGAGCTACGCATGAGCAAAACTGGGTAGCTGGAGTCTCCCTAATGAAGTCACAGCAGTGCAAGAGAGTACCATTTACTGGTGTAAATGTGTATTACCTTGTGGTAAAACTATGCATGAATCTGGACGTCTGTGTAAAACATTAGTTAGGATGAATATTATTATAGTTCAATTGTCAAAAATTAGGGGGGTGCCTGTTTACATAGAAAACTAAATATGCAGCATTTTCAACCTACTACACTCTCCCCTGCTGCAAGAGATGTCTCCGGACATCTAGAACCAAACTAACACAAGTGCTGTGTAGTTGTCAGGTGTAAAAAAAAAAAAAATGTTGTCAATGCACAGTCAGTTTGCGTGTATAGATGTAGTCTTTAAGTCAAGTTCAAATCAAGTCACTGTGTTCGTCATCACTAACATGTCCATACTGCTTGTGTGGGATAGTAATAGGGTTCAAGGACAGGAAGGTAAAATGAGGGCACGGGGCATGGAGTAAAGTGTAAGGGGGCATGAGACATGGGGTAAGGGGCATAGGCAAACATCAGATTTGCTCCTGGCCTCCAAGACTGATATGAAGGTTGTCCAAGGTGGTTATATGTGAGCATTTTTCAAGATTTCAGTGCTCGGGTTGACCTCCTCACTGACTGCACTTCATCCTCTGATGGTTCTGGTACCAGCTCACTATTGTCTACCTGCTCACCCAAACCTGTCTCATTCATAGTGTTATCTGTTGTAAGTTCTCCTAATATTTCCTCAGCTGGTGTTGCAGCAGCTGGTACGAGTCTTTGCACGTGATCTGGGGCTGCACCTGGGTCAGGTTCATGAGGTTGCTGACTTTGAACTGTCTCTGTTCCATTTCTCATTGGCTGGAACTCTGGGGCTACTGCACGGAGTTCATTCTTTAGGTTAGACTGAGGAATTGGGGGTCTGACCCTCCTCCTGTCATACACTAGTATGTTCTGGGGGCAATATGTGGAGTCCTCCTCTTCATCGGAGTGTTCAGACTCCTGCTCCAATGTCTCACTGTTGTTTCTGTGATTGTGTGATGCCCCTCCTGGGCTGCTTTCATGTTTTCTGTTCAGCATGCTTGGGGGCGGAGTTTCCTAATTATGACTGAGGTGCATCACCGGCATGCAGGTGTGTCCTGGTGTTTTAAGGAGTGGCTCCTGCAACTACAAGAGACCTCATTTTGTTTTTTGATCATCCAGCATGCATGCAGCATATCTCACTTTGAATATAATTGACCATTCCCCAATGAACTTGTTTTGAACTTGCAATTCTGTTAAAATAAATAGTTCTTACAAACGTATTTGGTTCTCCTCACCTCCCTTTATTGTTGTGGTTTCCCCTAGGCCATGGCAATCCGGGGGCTCATCTAACAATAATTTTTCGTGGTGCGTTCCAACCTTTTGTTTGTGCGCAGCACCACCAGGTATGTGAGGATTTTGAATTGGCTTGTGAGACCGTCTTTTTGTTTTGCAAGCATAAGCAGTGGTCCTCCTCTTTTTGTGGTGGGCAAGTGGGGCATTTCTGTGAACTTATGACTTCATGAGAGTCCATCTCCGTTTTTCATAGTAGTGTGTCTTTGGACACGCTATTTGTTGTTTTAGTTTGTTGTTTTTGAATGGAGAAAGTGGGTAGTAGCACTGGCTCGGGAGTATGTCTGTGGCTGCGGGTTACTTCAATTTGGGGGTTCCTTGTCGCCACTGGTTTCAGCTGCTTAACAACCCCCCACCAGTAACTGTTCGAAGAGACCTAGGGTCTGCTTAGTTAAAATAACCTTTTTTGAGTTAGATGGAGATGTGCTCTCTAGTTTTTAGCTCGTAAACAAATTGTGGGTGTATTTGGTCACTATGACAGTCATTGATGATTTTGTAAAAACTCCCATGGAGGAGTTATTTAATTAGTTTACTAAGGATCAATTGTGTTTACTTGCCGAACACTACGAAATTATTTTATATAGTGCCGATATACGTTCGAAGGAGTTTATGCAACTCGGCATTAAAAAGGCCCTTATTGATAAAGATGTGCTCTCCATAGAACTAGAAGAGAAAAAATCAGAAACTGCAACCACTCTTCCTTCAGTTGGTTTGACATATGAGCAGCAACAGAACTTGCTACTGCTCCAAATAGACAAGAGCAAGATTGACCAGCAAACTGAAATAGAAAGATGTAGGTTCGAGCTCGAGACTGAACGCTCACGACAAGACTTTGAATGTGAAAATTTAGAAATTGAGCGTAAGCGCTTACAATTGATCGAAGAAGGTAAAATACTTTCTATTGGTACTGCTGCCGTCGTTCCGGGTAGTTTCGATGTGTTAAGATGTGTACGTCTTCTGCCTAAATTTGACGAGTCAAAGGTCGAAATTTTCTTTAAAATATTTTAGTGTGTGGCCGAGGCTCAGGATTGGCCTGAGCAGGCACGCACACTTTTGCTGCAGTGTGTACTGACTGGCAGGGCGCAGGAGGCTTTCTCTGCCCTCAGTGCACCCAAAAGCAAGTTATATGCTTCAGTGAAATCGGCGGTGATGAAAGCTTATGAGTTAGTGCCCAAGGCTTATCACCAGAAATTTCGTAACATGCGCAAAAGCTCAGACCAAACCTATAGTGAATTTGCCCAGGATTTATCCATACAGTTTACTTGCTGGTGCTCCGCCACTGAGGTAGGCTCGCAGGAAGGTCTTACTAATTTGGTTCTAACTGAGCAATTTAAAAATGGTCTGCCTGACCAGATCGCAATTTATATTCGTGAACGCGATCCCGCAACCCTTCCAGAGGCAGCTAGTCTAGTCGACAATTATGCTTTAGTGCACAAAGCTAAATTCACCGGCTTGTTACTCTCCCGAGCTGACCGTGGGCTGCATTAATAGACCTGAAATGCCGGCGAGCAAACCTGAGATTCATACACCGATTAGGTCGGATCCTAATCGTATGTATATTTATTGTTTGGACAAAGGCCATTGGAAATTTGAATGCCCAGTTTTGAAGGGTAAAGGAAAAAAATCTCGGCTGCTAAACCCTCTATTTTAGCTTCCCCTTTCCCTAACTTGCAAAGCAGTGAGAACCGGCTCAGCATTCAATCGAGCTTTTCTCCCTTTATCTTCGATGGGACCGCAATGCAAAGTTCTGACGGAGAAAAGGTGCCAATTAAAATATTGCGGGGGTCAGTGGAATTGTTTATTTTGCAGTCTGTTTTGCCGTTCTGTGTTGACTGATACTGGCCAAAAAGTTTCCATGTGTGGTATCAATCTTGATGTGCTTGTAGTACTTTTACACAAGGTGCACCTCATGTCAGCTTTGGTTACTGGAGAGGTCATGCTGGGCGTCCAAACAGCATTTCCCATCCCCGGTGTGTCTGTAATTTTGGGCAATGGGTTAGCTGGGGTGAAAATTTGGGTCGATGGGGTATTTCACGTCATAAGGGCTGTGGCCAAACAAGTACTTCCGAATAGGATAATGTAGATTCAGTGTTCATCTTGGCTTTTTTTTCTTTCAGGTTTCTTGACATGAAAAACAGTTACAATACCAGTCTATTCTTTAAAGACACTGGAAAATACTGATGAAAAATGTACATTAATAATACACATTTTTGATTAATACTGCTTCTTTCTGACATTTTGAGGATGTTGGTGCAGAGGGAGAAATGGAGAAAGTGGTTTTGGCCATCTACGTTGTGCAACGAGAGGGAGCAGATGGAACCGATCCACCTGAAGATGTTGGCATCATCGTGGAGGGATGTACAGTGCTGCAAGACATGTGTGATGTGGCAAATGGCTGTACAACCTTGGTTGGCTTGATCTATTGTTTAAACCTAAGCTATCCAAAGGGCCTGCATTACACTTTTGAGTTTCTTCAAAAAGTGGTGATGGGATTGGATGGGAACAAGCTCTCCACTAAGGTGCAAGTCCTCAAAAACAAACTTCATGAGTAAATTGCCATCAGACTGTGGGTAAGAACTGGAGTTCTGGAGATTCTCGAGGGGAAAACTGAGTGATTGGACTGACTGATGCTTGGACACAACTGTTAAGTTTCAAGGCATTTTTTTTTTTTTGTTGAACTATAATTGACACTTTGGCCTGTGGAACATTTTTACATGAGTAATGGAGTCGGATTTCATGAAGGTGAAGTTGCAAGTAAGATGGCCTGCAGTAAATCTTACTAGACACTCTAATTGAAGCATGGCCATTATGGTCAGAGGCACTCATATCCATACACATACTATGAATGTCCATGCTCATTCAAAACATGGAATGCTCTTAAAACTCATCTGAGTCACTGTCATGTTGATGTATTATGTACTACAAGTGCAGAAGTAGGAGTTTTAACATGTCTTTTGTGCCCTGGAAGTGAAATACCATCTAGTAGAGAGTACTTTTCTCACATCAACAACCATCTGAAGCATTATGAAACCGTAACTTGTGTGTTCCAGAACTGTACATTTCAGACTAATATATATTCCACAGTAGAATATATATTAGTCTGAAATGTACAGTCCTACAAATCACAAGAGTAGGAGGCATCTACATTGTACAGTTAAAGACTTTAAAGTTGAAGCAATGAAAGGTGGTAATGTAAATGATGACCATCACGCATCTGAAGACCATCCAGGTGATCTTGGAGAAACTGCTTCAGACTTAGATTGTCATAATTTGATTGAAACTGACACACCAAATGAGAACTTGTGAGAAACAATTATTCAAAAGTTGGCAACTGTTCTTTTGAAGTTAGAGGTGTTTTCACATCTGCCATGTTCAGCAGTTGATGGCTTGCTTGAGGAATTACTTTTCATTTTTACCTCAGCAGCACTGCCTATATCACAGAGTACAGCATTTGACATTTTCAGTAAACATAACCTCCAGGTTGACCATTCCAAAATTAATGAACTAAGTGTTGCCATTACTACTAGTAATCCTTTTGTAAATGCTATAGCTAAGGGAGGTCCACTGTCATCTGCCTTCAAACGCAAACAATACTACAAGGAATAAAATTAAGGTTGTGGAACCTGTCAAGTATGTACTGGAGGCAAGGTCCAACAAAACATTTCAGTACATTCCCTTACTGAAGTCTCTACAGCAGTTACTTGCCCGTAAAGATATAGTTGATAAGCTTGTTGATAATCATACAACCTCATCTGCAAATGTAAACCAGTATGTGTGCTTTCAGGATGGCGAGCATCACAAAAACAATAATTTTTGGTGAGGATTTAAGGCTTTCCCTATGTTCTTATATCGACAACTTTGAGGTCTGCAATCCATTGGGAACGTCATGCAAAAAACACAAACTTTGTGCAGTGTACTGGATTTTAGGTAATTTGCCTCCTGGTTGCAACTCGACCCTTTCCTCAATCTACTTGGCACTACTGTGCAAAAGTGATTATGTTAAAACCTTTGGCTATGAAAAGATATTTGAACCTCTGTTGCATGATGTAGTGATTCTAGAACAGCTATATATTCCACATCTTGGAGTTTTTATCAAGGGCACAATACAGTGTGTTGTAGCTGACAATCTGGGAGCTCATGGGCTGGCTGGATTTGTAGAGTTTTTCAGGAAAATATTTCTGTCGATTTTGTACAGCTCAACTTTCTGACATTCAGACACTAGAAGTAAAAACAGGAGTTTTTGAGCGAAGAACCAAGGAAGTTCACCAGCTTCACATCAAAACAGCTCAAGAAAAGGGAATAAGCTGCTTTGGGGTAAGAAAGTCTTACATTTTAACTAGCAGCCTTTCTCACTTTAATGTGACAATAGGTTATTCCCCAGATATTGTCCATGACCTGTTTGAGGGCATAGTTTCTGTCAAGCTAGCAAGGTGCATTGAGGTGCTTATATCTAAAAAGTTGTTCACTCTTGGACACCTCAATAATCTCATCCATTCTTTTCCTTGCAAAGAGGGAGATAAAACTAACCGACCTTATTTGTTGCCCAAAACTTTACAAAAGAATCACACAGTAGGTGGCAACGCCCACAAAAATTGGTGTCTTCTTTCATTACTACCTTTTAATTGTAGGAAAACTTGTTCCCAATGAAGAACCTGCTTGGCTGGTGATTTTGGGTTTAAAGGATATTGCAGAATTGGTCGTTGCACCTGTTCATACATTAGAATCGATTGCAGACTTGGAGTGCAAAATAACAGAGCACTGAAAACATTATCAGGAACTGTTTCCTGATCAAAGGTTGTTGCCCAAACATCATTTTCTGGAACACTATCCAGAAATTATAATGTTTTGGTCCCCTTGTGTCATTATGGACCTTGCAATTCGAAGCCAAACATAGCTTTTTTTAAGCAGGTTGTTAGGCATATAAATAACTTTAGGAATGTAACTTTGTCATTGGCAATAAAACATCAGTTAATGATTGCCCATCATATGCTCTGTCCTGACAATGAAAACTTCTCCTTGGATGTTGTTCAGATCCCAAAGGTCCCCATCGATGTCCTCAATGATGTTGTGAACACAATTACCCAGAAATACCCTGAAATCACTACTGTCAGCCTTGCTCAAAGTGTTACTGTTAATGGCATAAAGTACAAAAAAGGCATGATAGTTGTGCATGGATCATGTGGTGGTCTGCTAGAGTTTTCAGAAATAATTAATCTGTGCATCATAAAAAATGATTTGAGTCTCATCATTAAAAAACTGACCTCATGGTACAGAGATCACTATCGAGCTTCTGAAGTGCATCCAAGACAGTTTTCAGTGGTTGAGTTGAAGGAGCTTTCTGACCTGTATCTAGCCGACTACAGAGTTGGATCCTTACGAATGGTGACTTGAAAAAAGATTTGTACATGTGACAGGCAATTTTGTTAATGAAATGTGGCAAAATCAGTTATTAAAACTCAGTTACTCTTAAATAAAGTGTTGCAATGCCGAAATTCATTATGCACAGGCTGATGAAATTTATGTCATAAAGTTATTAAATATGTGACGCCCCTCCTGGGCTGCCTTCATGTTTATTTGTCAATCTTCCCTCATATTAGGTTCAGCATGCTTGGGGGCGGAGTTTCCTAATTATGACTCAGGTGCAACACCGGCGCGCAGGTGTGCCCTGGTGTTTTAAGGAGCGGCTCGTGCAACTACAAGAGACCTCATTTTGTTTTTTGATCATCCAATGCGCATGCAGTATATCTCACTTTGCAATATACTTGACCATTCCCCACTTAATTGTTATTTTGTTAAAATAAATAGTTCTTACAAACGTATTTGGTTCTCCTCGCATCCCTTTATTGTCGTGGTTTCCCCTAGGCCATGACAATCTGGGGACTCGTCTAACAAATTTTCGTGGCACATTCCAACCTTTTGTTTGTGCGTGGCACTGCCAACTGTTTTTCTTTGGCACATGAGGATTTTGATATTGGCTTGTGCGACTATCTTTTTTTTGTTTTGCAGGTGTAAGCGGTGGTCCTCCTCTTTTGGTGGAGGGCGAGTGGGGCATTTTTGTGAACTTGTCGTGACTTCATTAGAGACCGTCTCCGTTAGGCATAGTAGTGTGTCTTCGGACGTGCTATTTGTTGTTTTAGTTTGTTGTTTTTGAACGGAGAAAGTGGGTAGTAACAGTGGCTCGGGAGCACGTCTGTGGCTGCGGGTTACTTCAGTTTGGGGGTTCCTCGTAGCCGCTGGTTTCAGGTGCTTAACAATCCCCCCACCAGTAACTGTTCAAAGAGACCTAGGGTCTACTTAGTTAAAATAACCTTTTTTGAGTTAGATGGAGATGTGCTCTCTAGTTTTTAGTTTGTAAACAAATTGTGGGTGTATTTGGTCACTATGACAGTCATTGATGATTTTGTAAAAACTCCCATGGAGGAGTTATTTAATTAGTTTACTAAGGATCAATTGTGTTTACTTGCCGAACACTACGAAATTATTTTATATAGTGCCGATATACGTTCGAAGGAGTTTATGCAACTCGGCATTAAAAAGGCCCTTATTGATAAAGATGTGCTCTCCATAGAACTAGAAGAGAAAAAATCAGAAACTGCAACCACTCTTCCTTCAGTTGGTTTGACATATGAGCAGCAACAGAACTTGCTACTGCTCCAAATAGACAAGAGCAAGATTGACCAGCAAACTGAAATAGAAAGATGTAGGTTCGAGCTCGAGACTGAACGCTCACGACAAGACTTTGAATGTGAAAATTTAGAAATTGAGCGTAAGCGCTTACAATTGATCGAAGAAGGTAAAATACTTTCTATTGGTACTGCTGCCGTCGTTCCGGGTAGTTTCGATGTGTTAAGATGTGTACGTCTTCTGCCTAAATTTGACGAGTCAAAGGTCGAAATTTTCTTTAAAATATTTTAGTGTGTGGCCGAGGCTCAGGATTGGCCTGAGCAGGCACGCACACTTTTGCTGCAGTGTGTACTGACTGGCAGGGCGCAGGAGGCTTTCTCTGCCCTCAGTGCACCCAAAAGCAAGTTATATGCTTCAGTGAAATCGGCGGTGATGAAAGCTTATGAGTTAGTGCCCAAGGCTTATCACCAGAAATTTCGTAACATGCGCAAAAGCTCAGACCAAACCTATAGTGAATTTGCCCAGGATTTATCCATACAGTTTACTTGCTGGTGCTCCGCCACTGAGGTAGGCTCGCAGGAAGGTCTTACTAATTTGGTTCTAACTGAGCAATTTAAAAATGGTCTGCCTGACCAGATCGCAATTTATATTCGTGAACGCGATCCCGCAACCCTTCCAGAGGCAGCTAGTCTAGTCGACAATTATGCTTTAGTGCACAAAGCTAAATTCACCGGCTTGTTACTCTCCCGAGCTGACCGTGGGCTGCATTAATAGACCTGAAATGCCGGCGAGCAAACCTGAGATTCATACACCGATTAGGTCGGATCCTAATCGTATGTATATTTATTGTTTGGACAAAGGCCATTGGAAATTTGAATGCCCAGTTTTGAAGGGTAAAGGAAAAAAATCTCGGCTGCTAAACCCTCTATTTTAGCTTCCCCTTTCCCTAACTTGCAAAGCAGTGAGAACCGGCTCAGCATTCAATCGAGCTTTTCTCCCTTTATCTTCGATGGGACCGCAATGCAAAGTTCTGACGGAGAAAAGGTGCCAATTAAAATATTGCGGGGGTCAGTGGAATTGTTTATTTTGCAGTCTGTTTTGCCGTTCTGTGTTGACTGATACTGGCCAAAAAGTTTCCATGTGTGGTATCAATCTTGATGTGCTTGTAGTACTTTTACACAAGGTGCACCTCATGTCAGCTTTGGTTACTGGAGAGGTCATGCTGGGCGTCCAAACAGCATTTCCCATCCCCGGTGTGTCTGTAATTTTGGGCAATGGGTTAGCTGGGGTGAAAATTTGGGTCGATGGGGTATTTCACGTCATAAGGGCTGTGGCCAAACAAGTACTTCCGAATAGGATAATGTAGATTCAGTGTTCATCTTGGCTTTTTTTTCTTTCAGGTTTCTTGACATGAAAAACAGTTACAATACCAGTCTATTCTTTAAAGACACTGGAAAATACTGATGAAAAATGTACATTAATAATACACATTTTTGATTAATACTGCTTCTTTCTGACATTTTGAGGATGTTGGTGCAGAGGGAGAAATGGAGAAAGTGGTTTTGGCCATCTACGTTGTGCAACGAGAGGGAGCAGATGGAACCGATCCACCTGAAGATGTTGGCATCATCGTGGAGGGATGTACAGTGCTGCAAGACATGTGTGATGTGGCAAATGGCTGTACAACCTTGGTTGGCTTGATCTATTGTTTAAACCTAAGCTATCCAAAGGGCCTGCATTACACTTTTGAGTTTCTTCAAAAAGTGGTGATGGGATTGGATGGGAACAAGCTCTCCACTAAGGTGCAAGTCCTCAAAAACAAACTTCATGAGTAAATTGCCATCAGACTGTGGGTAAGAACTGGAGTTCTGGAGATTCTCGAGGGGAAAACTGAGTGATTGGACTGACTGATGCTTGGACACAACTGTTAAGTTTCAAGGCATTTTTTTTTTTTTGTTGAACTATAATTGACACTTTGGCCTGTGGAACATTTTTACATGAGTAATGGAGTCGGATTTCATGAAGGTGAAGTTGCAAGTAAGATGGCCTGCAGTAAATCTTACTAGACACTCTAATTGAAGCATGGCCATTATGGTCAGAGGCACTCATATCCATACACATACTATGAATGTCCATGCTCATTCAAAACATGGAATGCTCTTAAAACTCATCTGAGTCACTGTCATGTTGATGTATTATGTACTACAAGTGCAGAAGTAGGAGTTTTAACATGTCTTTTGTGCCCTGGAAGTGAAATACCATCTAGTAGAGAGTACTTTTCTCACATCAACAACCATCTGAAGCATTATGAAACCGTAACTTGTGTGTTCCAGAACTGTACATTTCAGACTAATATATATTCCACAGTAGAATATATATTAGTCTGAAATGTACAGTCCTACAAATCACAAGAGTAGGAGGCATCTACATTGTACAGTTAAAGACTTTAAAGTTGAAGCAATGAAAGGTGGTAATGTAAATGATGACCATCACGCATCTGAAGACCATCCAGGTGATCTTGGAGAAACTGCTTCAGACTTAGATTGTCATAATTTGATTGAAACTGACACACCAAATGAGAACTTGTGAGAAACAACTGTTCAAAAACTTGCAACTGTTCTTTTGAAGTTAGAGGTGTTTTCACATCTGCCATGTTCAGCAATTGATGGCTTGCTTGAGGAGTTATTTTTCATTTTTACCTCAGCAGCGCTGCCTATATCATAGAGTACAGCATTTGACATTTTCATAAGTATAATTTCCAAGTTGACCTGTTTGTAGTTAACCAAATGTTTATGTACAACATTTCATTTCAAAAAATGTGGGATTAATCAGGTATGGGGTTAAAAGAGTAACATTTACTGTACTCTTTATTTTTCTTTCATAAATACATTTTGTGTGTGTGTGTGTGTGTGTGTGTGTGTGTGTGTGTGTGTGTACTTATACGCAGTTATACACATTATTTATAATAGTCCCACTGTTTCCTAATGTTTCCAGAGTATAATAAAGGCTCAAGTGAAATTAAGCAACTTAAATTGTATTTATTGAACTTATTGATTTAGCCAGTACAACTAAGGTGTTGCATTAACACAAACCTACCACATAATGTTCATTTATGTTAAGTTAATTGAACCCAATCATATTAAGTTAACTGAATGTGGTGTCAGTAAATCCAACATAATGTTGTTGTGGTTATGAAATATAGCAATTTCATGTAGCTTTGAAGTAAGATAAGTTATATCTACAGTACTTACTATTAATGTGAACAACACATATTGTGTGGCTTTTCCTGTTTAAACAAGAGTTTTGTGCAACCAGTTGACATAACTTAGTTAAGTAAAATCAACATTTCATTTCTTAGGGTGTACTACAAGCCTCCTAGAAGATGCCCCCCTAACTAAGCCATTCCACTAAAGATAACTGTTAATTTGCCCACTCCTATACTGTATGTCCTAATAAATTGTGATTGTACCATACGATAGTGGTTCTGACTGCACTGAGAGTAATTGCTGGTGAAATCCTCCAACCTAGTGTTGTGATGTCCCACCTGTACTTTTCAGAGATTTAAAGAAAGGTTATATCAAGTGATGCAGGACACTCAAACTAAACAATAGGTGAACACAGTTGTTGGTCCGAAAGAGGTGTTGAGAACTTCTGTTCCATATGGATTCTCATAATCCCATGGCTGTGTATTTAGAACAGGATAAAACACTGAACCTTCTCATGGCCCATTGGTTGGGCATTTGCGATTATATTTACAGCTGGTGAATCTGCTGGCCATCCCAAAAGTGCTATTGCACTCTTCACCTTTAATTGAGATTCCCTTTGAAAGAATTGGTATGGATCTCATTGGACTATTAGACCAGAGTACACAATGGCATTGCTTTGTGTTAGTCCTAGTGAATTATGCAATGCAATACCTGACAGCCATGTCTCTGTGGAACATTTCTGCACACAGTTTTGCAGAGGTACTCTTCCAATGTTATCTTCCAAGTCGGGATCCCCTTTATGCATGATGACACATGAAGCTGGAATAAGTGCTTCAAACCCTTATTATTTGCAGTTCAAGTGGTCTCACAAGCCTCTGCTGGGTTTTGCCCCATTTGAATTGCTGTATGGGCACAAGGATTAATGACATTTTAGATGTTATTAGGGAAAACTGAGAAGAGGGTCCTTCTACCAGTAAAAATTTAATTCAATACTTCATACTTGCCAACCTCCCCGATTTCAGCGGGAGGCTCCCGATTTTAGCCCCCACCTCCCAATCGTATTTGTTAAAAACTGGATAATCTCCCGGTTTTGGGAAAACCCTACTGCCAAGTTAAAAATACTCCTGATTATGTCCAGTCAGAATCATATGAGAAACACTACTGATGTCAACTGATTTTTAACCAATCAACAAACAGAACGACAGTCGCTTCCATAATGTAGGATTCACCCAGGCTGTCTGATATTTTTTACAAGCAGTCATTCATCATGGCCACTAAACCAAATACCAAACGGCAAAAATATGAATGCAAATACCAGGTTGCATGGGAGAATGAATTTCCATGGATAAGCAAATGTTC
>JAODXR010000016.1:23913724-23924699 GCA_028877395.1 Cathorops festae
GCAGTGAATCCAAAGTCCGTCTGCTCGGTACAAACTCGCAGCAAGAAATGGGAAATTCAGAACCCGGAAGTTGCTCGTACTTCGGTGATAGTGAAATTCCGTCGGACACAAGGCGCATTACTTTCGTTTTATCAACTGAGCCGTCTTTAAGTTTTTTAAAGTGAAACGAAGCATTCCGAAGCCCAGGAGTATTTTCCAAGACCACAGTTTGAATGGAAAAAGTATTTCTGTCATTCTTCTTCTTCTCCGTCTTTGCGGTTTGGAAACAACTTGAAGGTGCCTTACCGCCACCTGGAGGCCCCAAACTCCAGTCTAGTAGAGGACAAACTGGGCCGAGATTAATCGCGATCAAGACAAATTAACGCGTTAATTTTTTAAATTAATCGCATCGCGATTAACGCGTTAACTCTGACAGCCCTAATTGAAACAAAGAATTATGACAAATTAACGCCGCTTACTAGGGCTGGGCAAATTTTTTTTTTTTAATGATTAATCTAGCGATTATTTTATCGATACATCAATTAATCTAACGATTAATTTTTCAGTTTGATTTCGATTCAATTAATGATTATTTCCCCATTACTTCACTTGTATAGCCATTTCTACATGTTGATTTACATGTCTGAATGAAAAAACACATTCCTTAACATTGCAATGCATGTTTATTGCTCTTCAACTCAAAATTCCAAAGTAAAATTTAAGTAAGAATATATAAGTGCAAAAGTATGTATTCTGTGTCTGAGGTAGCATTCAATATAAAATAAAGAGGTCACCCAGAATACTTTCTTAGAGCAGTTGAAAGAATACAGGAACTAAACTTGAGGGCTTCAAGCGAATACAGTAAGTGTTTTTCCAACAACAACAAAAAAATAAACTAGATAGAACTCGACGCCACGGCATCGATGGGGATGCCTCCGCCCGGTTCACTACACACCTTATTAAGTTGTGATTTGGGGATGGACATTTGACCTCACAGTAATCTTGACTTCGTGAAATTACTTGTATCAGCCTTGGAGATATTGTGTTCACAAGGCTCTCGAACAGACATTTGACCTCACAGTGACCTTGACCTTAGACCATTTGATCTCAAAATCTAATCAATTTATCTTTGTCCCCAAATGCACAAATGGTGAAAGTGTGGTGAAATTCCTTTCATCAGCCTTGGAGATATTGTGTTCACAAGGTTCTCAGACAGACATTCGACCTCACAGTGACCTTGACCTTATACCTTTTGATCTCAAAATCGAATCAGTTCAGGTTTGTCCCAAATCGCACAAATGGTGAAAGTTTGGTGAAATTCCTTTCATTAGCCTTTGAGATATCGCGTTTACGAGGTTTTGGGACAGACGGACGCACGCACGGACAGATGGACAACCTGAAAACATAATGCCTCCTGCACCCCACGGTGGTGGAGGCATAAAAATATAATATCTTTTAGCTAACTCTCTAAAGCCTCTCTAGCTACTGTATGGGCCATACAGTATGATTAGGAAAGTTAACACTAACTAGTTATGTTAGATCTGAATAGATCATTACATTAGAAGCATTTAGCAGATACTTATCCAGAGCAACATACCCAGAGTAGCCTGGGAAGCAGTTAAGGGTTAGGTGCCTTGCTCAAGGGCACTTCAGCCATTCCTGCTGGTCCAGGGAACTGAATCAGTAACCATTTGGTCCCAAAGCTGCTTCTCTAACCATTAGGCCATGGCTTCCCATAGTCCAGGGGACGGAGACAACCTTTTGTACAGCATTGTGGTGAGGTTTACATTACATTAATGGCATTTAGCAGGCATACAACAGAATGACGAACAACATACTCAGAGCAACCTGGGGAGCAGTTGGGGGTTAGGTGCCTTGCTCAAGGGCACTTCAGCCATTCCTGCTGGTCCAGAGTATCGAACTGGTAGCCTTTTGGTCCCAGTATGCTTTACCAGAGTTAACCACTCATCCAGTGTCAATGTCATCAAATCTGTTCACATTATAAGGAATATTAGACATATTTAAATGAGGATGGGTACCCTTTTGAGTCTGGTTCCTCTCAAGGTTTCTTCATGTCGTCTGAGGGAGTTTTTCCTTGCCACCGTTGCCACAGGCTTGCTCATTGGGGATAGATTAGGGATAAAATTCGCTTATGTTTTAAGTCATTCAAATTGTGTAAAGCTGCTTTGCAACAATATTGTTAAAAGCGCTATACAAATAAACTTGACACCTACCCAGACTTCGGTCATTAGTCATGGCATCGATGTAGGTGGTGCTCCTCCTGTGCATCAGCACTTTTACTGAGTTTTGAGGGAAAGACAGAAAATTTTGGAGTGGGAAATTCAATATTTGCTGATGCATGGCTTGGCGGAACCGTCCTTTTCTAGTTGGGCATCGCCATGCTTGTTGGTGAATAAATCTGACGGCTCTTATTGATTTTGCACCAACTATCAGAAGCTCAACAAAGTTACTAAAGCTGGTTCCTTCCCAATGCCACGAGTCGACGATTGCATGGATCAGGTTGGTTCAGTCAACTTTGTCAATAAATTTGACCTATTAAAAGGATACTGGCAAATCCCACTGACCAACTGACCAACCGTGTGAGTCAAGTCTCTGCCTTTATTACACCAAGTGGCCTGTATGCTTATAAAGTCATGAGCTTCAGACTGTGTAACGCGGCTGCTACTTTTCAGTGTCCTATGAACCAGGTCATCGCACATCTGGAAGGATGTGCGGTGTACCTGGATGATATGGTTCTTTAGAGCGATACATTGGTGAGCCATCTTGATCGTATTTGACAGCTCTTCACCCGTTTTGCTGAAGCAAACCTCACTGTCAACTTGGTGAAATGTGTCTTCGCCAGAGCGACGGTGACCTATTTAGGGAAAATTGTTGGACAAGGTTTGGTAGTCCAGTTCACGCAAAGGTCATTGCTATTGATGAATACCCTCCACCCATCAATAAAAAAAAGAACTGTTATAGTTCTTAGGCATGACTGGATATTACAGGGGATTCTGTCGTAATTTCTCGTCAGTGGTCGTGCCGCTTACTGATTTGTTCAAGCAGAGCAAGCCTTTTCTCTGGATGTCTGCGTGTCAAACCACATTCGAGGAAATTAAAAATGTCCTTACGTCCACCCCACTCCTTGCTGCGCCACAAACAAGCAGACCATTTAAATTACAGGTCGACACAAGTAATGTGGGGGCTGGAACCATCCTGTTACAGGATAATAATCAGGGTGTTGAACAGCTCGTTTGTTACTTCTCTCGAAAATTCAATGCATACCAATTCAATTATTCGACAATCGAGAAAGAAGCACTTGCTTTGATTTGGGCGTTGCAAAAGTTCAAGGTGCATGTTGGGGGTAGTCAAGTTCCCATCGTTGTATATTGTGATCACAACCTGCTGACTTTCCTCCACTCCCTCCAAAACCCCAATCAAAGACTTATGCGAGCATCTTTCTCCAGCCGTACAACCTAGATATAAAACATATTAGAGGTAGGGAGAATGTGGTAGTGGACACGCTATAGCACGCTCCCTCCTCTTAATTCCATCAGTTTTGGTATGTTTCCCTGTCATCTGCTTGTTTTTGTGTCCTTCTTTCCAGGACCTGGAATGTGGAAGGGCACTTTAAATACGACAGGTAATTTTGCATTCCTTGCGAATATTCGCAAGGGGTAATGGTGGGTAAATGCTTCATATAATTTTTGATACAAATGTTGAAATTTCAATATTGTCTGTTGCTTATTTCGCTGTATAGTCACTGGTGACAGTTAGGTGTTAAAATTGGTAATTCACTTTTGGTGTGAAAATACCATTTTGGAATGGGTGTTTTATTTAAATAATGTTTAAATGAAAGGACAGCTACTTCTTGGCTGTATTGACTTTCTGCTTTATGTATCAAATGTGAAACCTAGAGGGTTTCTCTTATTGGGGGAGGTGTGACACCCTTCATGGTTTGCCTTCATGTTTTCTGTCAATCTTCCCTCATATTAAGTTCAGCACGCTTGGGGTGGAGTTTCCTAATTATGACTGAGGTGCAACACCGGTGCACAGGTGTGTCCCAGTGTTTTAAGGAGCAGCTCCTGCAACTACAAGAGACCTCATTTTGTTTTTTGATCATCCAACATGCATGCAGCATCTCTCACTTCGCAATATAATTGACCATTCCCTACTTGTACTTGTTTTGAACGTGCAAATCTGTTAAAATAAATAGTTCTTCCAAACATATTTGGTTCTCCTCGCCTCCCTTTATTGTCGTGATTTCCTCTAGGCCATGACAGATTGTGTGTTTTTTGTCTTTTTCTGGGTGCACATTGACTCTGTTCATCTTGTTCCAATGGCAAATCATTAACAGGTAGCACGAGATTGCGATGCAGGATTGCAGCTGAGCATTTTCCACTGTTCTCTGAGGTGATCTTGTATGCCTCCTGCATGCGAGAAGCCCATTTCTGTGCATAATCTTGTCTGGACTGTGGCTCTTCTTAAGGTTTCAAATCAAAGAGAAGATCTGCGGGCAAGCGTGGGGCTCTCCCATATAGGAGAAAGAATGGGGAGTAACCTGTCCCCTCATGTCTTGTGCAGTTGTATGTGTGGACTATGTGGGGTAGGTGTTCCTTCCACTAATTTTTTTTCCTCCTGCAGAGTGTGGAGCATCTGTAGAAGTGTCCTGTTCAGGCACTCCACAGGATTCCCCTGCAGATGATAGGGAATGGTTTGAGAGTGGGCAATCCCTGCTAGTTGCTGAAGTCTCTGGAAAAGGCTGTTCTCAAACTCCCAGCCCTGATCGTGATGGAGCTTTTCAGGGTACCCGAAGCATGGAATGAAGTCATAGAAGACCTTCTCAGCTGCAGTTTGGCCTGACTTGTTCTTGGTTGCATATGCCTGGGCAAAATGAGTAAAGTGATATACCAAAGCTAAAAAAGTATTCAAAACCACCCTTACGCCACTCAAGATGGAGATAGTCCACAGAGACAAGCTCAAAAGGGGCACTGGTTGTGATTGAACCCATAGGCGCTCTCTCGGGGGTCGCTTCTGTTTAACACACCGGTACTGGCAAATAACAGTCTTCAATGTCACATTGCATAAAAGGCCAATAAAATCTCTCATGTCAAATGGATGACTTTGTCAGCACAAACATGTCCCATATCATCATGCAGGTGCTTTAACACAGTCACCCTTCAGCTTACTGGGGAGAACCAACTGTTTCCGCTGTCCTGTTTGCCTGTACAATATCCCCTTGTCAAGCTTGAGTCCAATCCATTCATGTATTAGTCTGCATGTTTCTCATCCCATTTGTCTCTTTCCTTTATCCTGAGGATTGCATCCTGTTTTCTTTAGGTTAATCACTTCACAGATGGAAGCATCTTATTTCTGAGCAGCCATAACACTTTCTGGAGTGATAACTAGAATGCCTTCAAGAGTGTCATCTACATTAGACTGCAACTGTAATGTGGCCACCCATGGTACATCACTGTCCCTCACAGCTTTGTCCCCCTGCCAGAGACATCAGGGGGCATTGTCTCGGTGTATTCTTATTGATGGTCATTCAGATGTACAGGGTGTCAGCATCTGCATTTGACTTGCCTGGCTGATATTTGATGGTGAAATGGAAGTCAGCTAAATCACCCACCCAATGGTGTCCAACTGCATTCAACCTGGCCATGTTCAAAATGTAGTTAAGGGGGTTGTTATTTGTGTATACAGTGAAGGTGGGAGCATAATAGAGGTAATCTCTAAAGTTATCGCAGAGTGCCCACTTCAATGCAAGGAATTCCAGCTTGCCAGAATGGAGATGGTAGTTCTTTTCAGCAGGTATGAGTGTTCTGGAACCATAAGTAATAACACAGAGTTTGTTTCCCTGTTGATAGAGCACTGCCCCCAGACCTTTGTTTGAAGCATCGGTGTGAAGGACAAAGAGCAAGTTATAGTCTGGATAGGCTAGGATGGGTGAACTGGTTAGCATGTCAACAAGGCACACCACTATGGCACTGTGCTCTGGTGTCCAAAGGACAGGTGTTTTGGATGCAGGCTGGCCACTCTTTGTGGTCTTTGACTGGGTCATTTTAAAACTCACTAGGGTGGCTCTCTGGCTAGACTCACTAGGACTCTGTTAGCTTAAACAGTGGTCTAGCTATCCTCGAAAAGTCCTCTATGAATGTTCTGTAATAACCTAGAAACCCGAGGAGAGCCCTGACCTCACCCACATTCTTTGGATCTCTATCCTTCAAATGCTGAACTGCCTCAAGGTCTTTAGGGTCTATCTGGACACCTTCACTAGTCACCAAGTACCCTAAATATCTGACTTGACTTTTGAATGGTTCACATTTTTTTGGACATAGTTTAATACCATGCTCTAGCAGGTGGCAGATTACCTGCATCAAGTCTTCAACATGGTCATGAAAGGTCTTGGAGGAGCAAAGTATGTCATCCAAGTATGGCAAACAGCACTCATCCCTTAGACCATCAAGGACTCCCTCCATGCACCGCTGAAAAGCAGCTGGGGTGTTTGTAAGACCAAACAGGAGACAGATCCACTCAAAGTCCCCAAGGCATGCTAAAGGCAGTGAGATGTCTGGAACTCTTATCTACAAAACCCTGGTGGCATGCACTGCCTTGGTCAAGTATTGAGAACCAAGAGTACCCCCCCCCCCCAGACTATCCAACAGATCTTGGATGCTTGGAAGTGGGTGATGGTCGGGGATGGTTTTTCAGTTCAAGCCCAGAAAGTCAATACACAGATGTAAGCTCTTGTCCTTTTTTCTGACTCAGACCACCGGAGATGAATAGGATGGAGGTGGACTTCCTGATCCAGTCATGGTCAGGCAGGTTTTGGACATATTCCTTGATTTCTTTGTGCAATGGCTTAGGAACTGAATTCTAAGATGTTTGCACTGGTGTGTCATCCCTGAGATGGATTTTTAGCTGCAAGCTTGGGATGCAACCAATGTCTGAATCATCTTGAGCAAAGACATCCAACTCTTCCCACATGTCTCTAACAACCTTTTGTTCATGCTCCTCCAGGTGTGACACATCAACAGGTGGATTTCATCTCTGTTTTGTCATGTCTTTTGTATTGTGTTTCTCACTCATTTCTCTCTGCTTGTCTGTGCTGACCTGAGGACATGTTAATGGTAGAATGGGATGTTGGCTCTGAACTGCCAGGGAAACAGTTAACTGGTCCAATTTCAGTAACTTCTTCCAGTGTTCCTAAAATGGTTCTCTTTGTGAGATAGTCACGTTTAATGGGGTTTTGAACAGGGATTTTAACAATTTTTGTGGACCCCCTAGGAACATCAACTAAAGCGGGAAACAATTCCAAACCCTCAGGACAATTACTCACTAGATTGGGTTGAAAAAGCATAGCCCCACCCCCTGGCCCTTCCCTGACTCTATGTCCATATGGCCCTTACCTGACTTCTATATCCATAGTTATGGCTACAGACCTGAAGTTCAATATCTGCCCATCCATCAAAGGGAACATTTGTGCCATTAGCCACAGCAATCACCAGAAGGAGGGTGTCAAGTGGCTGGATTTGGATATGGGGAAGTGCTTCTTCCATCCATGCTCTCCCCACCATAATCACTTGAGCCCCTGAGTCGAGCAACATTTGAAGAGGGACTCCATTAATAGCACATGAGATCATACATCGTTTTCCTATGAGCTGTGCTAGGTGCTTTCTTGTTAGTGGTCGGCGCTATGTGTTTGCTTTTACAGGGCTGGTTGTTTTAGAGTGGCTGGCTTGTGCTGGGGGCTCCTCAGCTGTCACGGTCACTGACTGCCCCTCTCCAGTGACCTCAACCTGTTTCCTGATGCCTTTCTTTGAAGACAGTCAATGGCACGATGTCCAACTTGGCCACACACAAAATATTGAGGGCAGCTCACCTTGCTCTGATGTACACAGTTGCTGCATCTGCCTCGGGCTTCAGATGTTTGTGACTGAGGATGGGCTGCAGTTGAGCAGGGGTCCCCCGGTGTCGCTTTGTCAGTGGGTTTTACCACCTCGGCTAGGTGTTTGGTCAGGGACGACACCTGTGAAGTCAGTTTTCTAATAGCAGCACAACTAGCCTGTAATTCAGTGTCAACCATAGTTTGCTTAGCTGGGTCACTACTTTCAAGCTGAGCAGGGCTTACAGTCACTGGTCAGTGTTTAGCTACTGTGCTAAGGCATTTTAATCTTTCTGCCTCCACACTAGTAGACTTAGTGATTTGATCTAAGAGAAAGTCATCACTAACCTGCAAAGCTGTGAGAAGAGGTTTAAGATCATGCCGAACATGGCTGATTTTCTCATTTAACCCTTGGTAAAGTGTGTGGAGAAAGGTGCCCTGAACAAGCTTTTTGTCATAGCTAAACTCTGCACCAGGCTGTTGAGACTCAAACAAAACATGCTGCTTAAAACCCATTATTTTGTATAAAAACTGCTGTGGGCTCTTTTTGTTGTCACGGCCCTAGTCACTGCAGGGTTCCACTGGGGCACTAGGTGTCATCGTGGGCCTCTGCTGTTTTCTCTCCCTTTTTAGGTACTGCTGCTGCTGATTGTAGCTGATGGCTGATCTGGAGCAGGTGGAGGCCAGCCTTTAAAAGGCACCTGGGCCTCTCTTTTTTTTCTCTCTCTCTCTCTCTCTCTCTCTGCTGGTGAGAGCTGTTTCCTGTGGCCTGCACAGCAGCAGGCCGGAAATGTCAGCTGAGGTAATTTCTTCTCTCCCTCTCTCTATTGCCACATTATTGGTTGTTTGAGAAAAAAATAAAAGACCTGTAAACTGTCTCCCTCTCATCTGTCCCATTTTGTGTCATGGTTTTGAGCCAGACTGTGACATTGTCTTGCTGTTTAGCATTACTTACCTCTTGGAAAAACTCAATACTGCTTTTGTCTCTGATGTGTGCACGGAGAAATCGCTTAAGCTCCTCAACAGTTAAGTCACTTTTGTTTGATAACATTTCTCTAAATGTACAAGGTTTTATGACCTTGATTACACTGTGAATTACCTCTGACTCAGTAAATCCTTCATGCATCCCTTTATCTATTTGTTTACAAAGATTACTGTGTGACATATCAGAACCAACATCAGAAATTTGTCCACCATGTAGCTTAAACTCCCTGTGTGGAAGCAGAGCTTCAACATAATTAACCCTCAGTACCTGATCTCCTAAGGTGGGAGATAGACTCACTCTGCCATGGGAAATGCTACCAACGCCTGCTGTGGGTGGCCTGGTCGATGCAGAAGTAGCAATGTTCCAAGCCAGCAGACTGCTGTCTCCTCCTGGAGGTGCTGGGAGTGTGTGAATGTCTCTGTTCATCTAGGATGGCTGTGTGGAAGTATTTGTAGTGGGTGTGAGTAGATGTCTGTCTGAATGGTTGTGGTCAGGGTGAGGTAGAGTGGAGTATTGTTCTCGATGGGCTATTGAATCTCCAGTCACCTGTCTTGTCTTAGGCGCAGTCTGGCCAACTCCACTTTCCCCGACATCTGGAGCCAGCAGGTCAGTCAGCCTGTTGTCGAGGAGGAGGAGCTGGCTCATGCCTTCATCCACCATAGCACCCAATTTCTTGCTTTTCAGGTAGTCAACGATCAGGTCATATAGTTCTGGTTCATTTAATTCGGCAATATTGTGAGTTGCGCTGCCATCTTCAATCCAACTCACAACTGCCAATAGCTGGTTGGCGCTCAAATATGAAAGACTCTTCTGGATCTTGTAGATCAGCATCTGCGGTGGGGTGACAGTGGCCATTATGACGTTACACTGGTGTCTTCCGCTCTGTGGATGATGCACAGGCTTGCAGCCTTCCCTGAAGCTTTAGGCACAGGCTTACATCGTCTCAGCCCTCACTTCACCCAGCAGTAGCACTAGATCCAATCCCGGATGAGCCCCCAATTGTTACCGGCACCAGACCTAGGGGAATCCTGGACTAGCAACAAGGGTTACACAGGCTAGGAAGCACTGCATAGCCGGTAGATACATAAAATATGTCTGTGACTCGCTGTGAATCAATAAGAGAGAGAACCGAAGTTAGCGTCTTGCTCATGCCTGAACTTTTTTATTCTGAGCTACAATTATAAACAATTCACAATCACATTGCATCTTAACTCTGAATGTAAACTCATAGCCACAATATATAATGCAATAAAATAAAACAGTGTAACCAAACTAATAATAAAAAATAAAACATTCTGCCAAAATAAATATAACTGCACAAATTCCATATACCATCCTGCTTAAACTCCTTTTACACTACCATCATACAACAAAACATTTCTACAATATTCCTTTTGGTTATGATCTTGCGTTCACTCACTTCCTCTTTCTCTCTCGTTCACGCATCTGCGCGTGCTCCTTTAAGAACAGCACTTAACAAAATGGCGATACCGCACCGGGAACATGAATATAATTTGAATGTCACATTTCTCTTAACACCACATACTCGCTGCTAACGGATCCACTTAGCAATAGTTCAACACATTTTCTCATGTTACTGAAAGCTAATGTTACTTAAACTAATACTAACACTATTACAATGAAAACGGAGGTACATACGAACCTTGTCATGTCTCAAAATCATGTTGCAACATTAATAAACACTTTATAAAGCATTCACGTTATATATTGAACCATAGTCAATGCAGAAAAATCAGTTACTGTACCTATGAATCAATAAGAGAGAGAATCGAAGTAACCGTCTTGCTCATGCCTGAACTTATTTATTCTGAGCTATGCATGAGCAAAAATGGGTAGCTAGAGTCTCCCTTATGAAGTCATAACAGTGCAAGAGACCACCATCTACTGGTGTAAATGTGCATTACCTTGTAGTAAAACTGTGCATGAATATGGATGTCTGTGTAAAATATTAGTTACAGTAGGAGGCGTTCATTTTGTTTCCACTTTCCATGGCAGGGCCGTCGCTGGGTCTCGGCTGGACCGTCGCTGGGGGTGCGGCAGGCTTCTATTGTTATTTAAATTCAATGTACGCCCCGCAATGAAGTCACGCCTCGCTGGAAATT
>JAODXR010000016.1:32863131-32873187 GCA_028877395.1 Cathorops festae
TGATGACCTGGCGACTTGTCCAGGGTGTACCCCGCCTTTCGCCCGTAGTCAGCTGGGCTAGGCTCCAGCTTGCCTGCGAATCTGTAGAACAGGATAAAGCGGCTAGAGATAATGAGATGAGATGAGTGAACATTGAAGATTTTCCCACACAGCTAGTGATGGATCTGTTCGTGTTGTTCTCCGTTGAAAAACAGACTGAAGAAAATGAAATCTGATCTAAAGGCTGTAATGTAATGTAATGATACAACGCTCGGCGGTTTGAACGTGACCGGGTGTTGCCGGGTACGCGCATGCGCACTCATGTCGCTGATGTGGGCGCCTACTGCGTGGCCTTTGAACTCCATTGTTGTGTCGCGGGTGACGTCAGCGCCTTGTGCGCGAGAGACTGGCAGGCAGAGAGCGGCGTCGCGTGCGCCTGGCTAGACAAAGGCGGCGGACTCCAGGCAGCGCGAGAGAAGAGACGAGACGAGATCAGAGCAGACGCGACGCTGCGCCTCTCGCTGTGTGGCTTTTTGGGGATTTATACGCTTCTGGAAATGTGAAGAATCGCGCCAAGGCTTAGCACGAGTCATGGAAAAGTAGAGATCTTGACGCTTTTCCTGCATGTTCACTCCGGCGTGTGTGTTCGATGTGTTTTTTTTAAAACAAACATTCTTTCCAAACGCCCCCCAAATTAGCAAACTCGGCTAACCTATTGGACCTCAGTATTCCTTGTCCAGAAGCGGAATAAAGACAAACAAACCAGGTAAATTAACCGCGTGTTTTTGACTTCCGTTCGTTGTTTTTAATGATTTGATGGTTGAACTTTGCTCGGCGCGGTGCATGCCTGCTCCTCACACTCTTCCCTACAAACAAAGGCGGCGACAACGTGACTTACCTCCTCTCTCTGTGCTATGCTAACCGGCTAAAGCTAGTTTGCTAACAACAAAAGCAACGTCCTTTCTGTCTGTCGGTCTGTCTGTCTCTCTGTTGTTTCTGTCTTTCTGAGCGTCGGTTATTCCGTTCTTATAAAAGAACCCCGGGCAGGTCTGTCAGTGTCAGAGCCGTTTTTTAAGAACAAACACCGGCAAGATGACATTTTATTTATTCCGAGCCTCAAGTTACCAACTCATGCTAGCTCATGAGGCGATGGAGCTAATGCTAAGCTACTTTGCTAACTAACTGGTCGGGAACGAAGAAAGAAACAATAAGGACAAAGCAGGAGGGACTTTTTTTTTTATTGTTTTAAGCACGAACTTGACTCTCTTAATATTTAATAAATTATTTTTCTGCGTAGAGAAGAAGACGTTGTTTCTGGGTGCTGTCTAATGCTGATCCGCGGGCAGCATGCCTAGCCCACTGTTCCACCCAGAGATCATGGAGCACGACGCGGTGGTAGTGAGCGCGCAGCCGGGGGAGCCGGAACCGGAGTCCCGCGACGAGGAGCATCAGGAAGCGCTGCGCTTTGCTATCGATCAGTTCTCGCTCATGGCGCTGGATAAAGTGGACTCTTTGGACGGGACCACGACGGGGAGCGTGTCCGAGAACTGCAACGGTACCGGCGGCGGCGGCTACGTGGACCTGCCGCTGCTCGACCATCCAGGCGGCTCCCGCGGCTCGCCTTCGTCCTGCTCGCCGTCTCCAGAGTACTACGGCACGGGAGGCTACCACATGGCCCCGCACACACACTCGGTCCTGGGAGACCAGACCGCCGCGATGTGCAACCGCAAAAGGAGCGTCAACATGACCGAGTGTGTGCCTGTGCCCAGCTCGGAACATGTCGCTGAGATTGTCGGGAGGCAAGGTGGGTTTTTTGGATATGTTCTTCATCACTAGCTGTCACAAGGAGCTGTTTTTGTGTCTGATTGGTTTGGTTTGGTTTAGTTTTCGACATGTTCTTGTGGGAGGGGGAGGGGAGACTCTGGGGTCAGACAAAGCAGGTCTGTACACGTCTAAAGCAGTGCATCCTCCTGTCCTACCTAAACAAAAGACCGACCCTCCTTTACTGCACACGCGGTCAAGGCCACGTCCCAGCCCACTTTATCATATTGATAAGTTCATGTTTATGCTGGTGTTTCTCAATAGTTCCTGCTGTTATGCTGTTTTTTTTTTTTTACATGTCTCTGAATCAAATTTCACCGCCGTTAAAACACGTGTGTGTGTGCTGATCTTTACTTATATTTGACGTTATTGTCAATAACAGTGCGGAACCGCGAGCGCGGTCGAGGCACGTGCGTGCTCGCGCCGCTTTATGGCTTTGTTCTCTTTGTTTGAAAGTGCCATGCTTTCTGCCTGGGACGATGACATCACGGCGCGCGCACGCGATTGGCCGCGCGACGGAAGGCAGCCATATTTAAAGAAACAGTGCGTCGTGTACCTCAGCAGTGCTGCTAATCAACATGTGAGCATCGGATTGGTTTCTCTTTACTAGGGGGTTTGCAAACTTTTTTTTTTTCTTCTTCTAACCCCCAGCCCTTTTGATTTATCTTCTCGGCTTACTTAATAAAGCTGCATCCTGTAGTCACATTTAAGTGACCCAAAAACAACAGTTAAACAGCACTTTAGAATTGCACTTGCATTCAAATTAGCATAAACGCCTTAGATTAGGCAATGAATACATTTCTGTAGGGGGGAAAAACTTTTGATATGACTTTCATTCATTTCGTTAAAGTGATTAGGCTTGGGGCTGTAATAACGATGTAATAACTGTGTAATAGCAACAGGGATTGGTGATTGTGATCTGTCGTAACAGCGCAGTCGGTGTAAGTACGTACATTTAATTTATAAAGCACATTTAAACTAGTTTACACTGACCAAAGTGCTGTACATAGGGTAGCTAAGAAATCAGAAGTAAAATGCACAAACACAAAAGATGCATTAATAGCTGCAACAAAACTACACAGAAGATTGACAGATAGACAAAGAGGCCAGAATTGCACAAACAACAACATTGAATAACACCCACTACAAAAAGAACTAGGAAATGGACAGCTAAGAGGATGCAAAAGCCAGTGAGTAGAGATGAGTTTTAAGTCTGGATTTAAAAGGGAAGATAGAGGGGTCGAATCTAATGTCTGGGGGCAAACAGTTCCACACACTTGGAGCCGCTACTGCAAATGCCCCATCACTTTTTTGTTTAAGGCTAGTCTGGGCCACATGGAGGAGACCTTTATCAGTAGATCTAAGGGACCTAGGCGCAGGGGGTGGTTTCAGGAGATCTGAGATGTAAGTGGGGGCTTGACCATGCAGCGCCTTGTAGGACTTTAAATTGGATCCTAAAACTAATAATAGGTGCTATTAATCGTTAGTATAGTAAATATGCAACTGTTGTAGGATTGCAGCTCTCTTGGTTACACATCATGTTAAGAAATGTGGCACTCATGAGTGATGGACTTTCTGAATGTTATAAAGTCAGTATACGCAGAGCACAAACATACCACTGCTATAATACTGGACTGAAATCAGTGGAATAAACACGATCAACATAAAGGCAAACACTAATTAATTAAAAGCAGAACAGATATTTGTCCATGATTTCCTGAAATTAAATCTCGACTGTTGCTATGTTTTTGATTTGTAGGTTGTAAGATCAAAGCCCTGCGAGCAAAGACCAACACGTACATCAAGACCCCGGTGAGGGGCGAGGACCCTGTGTTTATAGTGACGGGCCGCCGCGAGGACGTTGAAATGGCCAAGCGTGAGATCATCTCTGCAGCTGATCACTTCTCCATGATTCGTGCGTCTCGCTGCAAAGCCGGGGGAAGTGGAGGGTCTCTGCCTGGGCCGCCACACCTTCCAGGTCAGACTACCATCCAAGTGCGTGTGCCCTACCGTGTGGTGGGTCTGGTTGTGGGGCCTAAAGGGGCCACGATCAAACGCATCCAGCAGCAGACTCACACGTACATTGTGACACCGAGCAGGGAGAAGGATCCTGTGTTTGAGGTCACGGGCATGCCGGAGAATGTCGACCGGGCACGTGAGGAGATTGAAACGCACATCACGCTGCGCACCGGCGCCTTCGTCGACCTGCAGGGCCACAACGACTTTCACACAAATGGCACCGATGTCAGCCTCGAAGGCCTTGGTTCTCTTGGGCTCGGGGGCACACTGTGGGGGCGCGGAAGCAGCTCTGCTCACCATACAGCCCCTCCGCCTCCTCCACCACCACCTCCTCTCCCTCTCTCCATCCACCACTCAGGCCGCAAGCTCTCCACAGCATCCTATCACAACGGTAGTCTGGGTTCGGAGCCGTACCCGAGTAGCCGCCGTCCCACAGACAGCGCCAGTCCTACCAGTCCATTTAGCACGGGCAGTGGTGGAGGCACCTTCACCTTCAGCAATGACCCCACGCCTGGCATGGCACCCACCTCTGATGAGCTTGGCTTTGAATTCGGCAGCAGCAACATCTGGGCACCGCTGGCCAACGGCACCAAGCAGGCACAGCCTCTCCGGCGCAACAGTAGTGGCCTGAGTGGGGGAACGGTCACACCACGCCTCTCGCCCACATTGCCTGGCGATGGCTCAGCATTGGAGCACCCACTGGCACGGCGGGCACAAAGCGACCCGCTTAGCGCACTCTCCTGGCTTCACACGGGCTCGTCGTTCTCAGGGGGCAGCAGCAGCAGCAGCGGCGGCAGCACCACGGGCTACTCGTCCTGCTCCGCGTCCTCGTTGCCTGGCGGCTCGCCTACCGACTCTGAGGGCGGTGGCAGCAGCGTGGGCGCCGGGTCTGGCATGCTGGGCCGCTTGAAGACCGGCGCCCTGAGCAGCATGGTGCCAGCTGGTGGCAACAGGGACTGCTTCGTCTGTTTCGAGAGCGAGGTCACAGCTGCTCTCGTTCCCTGCGGCCACAATCTTTTCTGCATGGACTGCGCTGGGCAAATCTGCCAGTCACACGAGCCCGAGTGCCCTGTGTGCCACACCCCAGCCACGCAGTGCATTCGCATTTTCTCTTAATGGCACACAGTCACCGGGGGTGCTGTTATCCCAAGCCCTGAAGAACAACCTCACTATTTAGAAAGTCTACAGTAAACTATAAGGAGAGAGGAAGATGTGTACCTGCCTACATAGGATTGATGATAATTACTATATTAAATATGACACTATTCTGATGTTGATTTATTATTAATAATAATAACTATGATGATACTGTCAATGTTATAACCGACTCATGTACTTATCCCAGGCTGTGGAATCAGCAGGTCAGCAGCAGTGTACTTTATTTTTCCTTTGAGATGGACGAGGAGGATAGAAACCAGTGTCTTATCTATCTTTAGGCATTAATTTGATCTACCGCCAATGAGTCTGTCCATGTATTATACATTCCCCCCCCTCCCCTCCTCTTCATTCTTGCTTCTGAGCAGGTTATTTTTTGCTTGAGACTTTTTTCTACTTGCAGATATTTTTCAATTTAAGCTGCATAGGTCTGCACTTTTTCTAAGGGTTAATTTTGAGAACTTTGAGAGGGGCGGGAATGCAGTCTGTTTTTAATCCCGCACGTTTTTGCGTTTTCTGAAGAAGAAGAAGAAAAAAAAAAAAACCTAGGAGACTGCGGAGCCTGCACACTCGTCAGACCAAAATAGTACAGAATTATTTGGTTTTTTTATTATTATTATTATTATCAATGAAGAATGAAACACTTAATATTTATTCAAGTTAAAAGTTGATATCCAGCATAATGGTTAATGTTCAATATTATGTAGGTAGATAGAATAGTTAACGTTGCATAAGAAATATCATTACAATGCTAAGAGGTCGGTGTTCCGCCTGTCTTTTGTCTCGCGATCCGAAAACACTCATACTCCAGTCCAGAAGAGGGCGTTGTTAGACCCTCAAACTAGAACAAGCACTGTTCCTGAGGACTTTTTCCCTCAGGGTGGACGTGTCCTATACACTTCATTATCAGACACACATTTGTATTTACTGCTTTGATCAAATAAGTTCAGGTTTGTTCCTTCTGGCTTCATTCCCCGTCCTGGCGGGGTCCACTACAGCACCACAGAAACGGCGGAGTCACCTTTTCACTCCACAGGCAACTTGATCTGTTACACTTTTCTTGTTCTTTTAGATATTCTTTTAAAATTAGCTGTCTGGTTGTTGGAACAGGACAGAAATGTCCTCTCCATCATGTTCAGAATTACTGAATTTTAGCATAGGTAGGATGTTGTAACTTTGCAAGAATGTTTCTTCTTACTCTGTGTGTGTGTGTGTGTGTGTGTGTGTGTGTGTGTGTGTGTGTGTTTCGGAAGAGAAAAGGGTGAAGAGTGGGAATTTTTTTTAATATTATTTTTGAATTTTAGCGGACTGTTTTTTGAATCCATCCCACTTTGTGCACTGCGACACATTGCAATGTTCTTTCGGTCTCTGGCCAGCCTGGAGAAACGTCGGTCTTCCGCCCTTCCCACAAGGCCTTGCTCTTACTTTGAGGGCAAAGGCTCTTTGCTGTAATCCACACTAGCGCCCAGACCCATTTCCATGTTTAGCCTCTTGCTGTTGTTGTGCTTTGGTTGGAGGATACTTGCACCAGTAGCCCAGTGAAATAGGTTTTTATTTTTATTTTTTAAGTGACAAGCCATGATGACATCATATAGTCTAAAAGGGCTTCCTGTGATAATTCAGGTCTCCTTCAGTTACAATAACCAGGATTGAGAACCAATCAGAACCTGGCAGCTATGTTCACCCAGGGCTTCCATTCACTCTGTGCTACGTGTCCGAGAGCCGCAGACGAGGTTTTGATGTAGGGTCTCAGTCCAGAACCGACGCTTAGACGCAGTGGCTTCAAAACGGAAACCTCTGGAGCCGAGGTTCAGGTCAGAGGTGAGATCTTTATAGTTCTGGTTTACATGGTTTGATCTGTGTCGTCCATTCAGTCTCCATATTCAGGCGTGTATGAAACCCAGCCTCAAAAATGGCCCATGATTTCTCCTGTGTCCCCTTTTGAAGAGATTTTATTTTTTTGCTTCATCCACAGGTACACAGATACAGAATGTTTTTTTCTAAAAGACTCAGTAGTGCCAGTTCACTTTCAGTTCCGAGTTGAGAGCGTTTGGTGCCTTGGTGGTGCAGATCACTACTGATGTTCAGTCTGTTTCTGACGCGCCTGCCCTCGTTGTAGAGAAAATGAGTTTGTGTTTGTAGCAGGGATCCACCTGCTCTTGTGGTCTTATTCAGATATTTTTAAGTCGTTTTACCTTGCTGTCGAATGCAGAATGTTACAGAAATGAAAAGAGGAAAAGAAATTAAAAAGGAAAAAAAAAATGTTTGTCCAGAGTATGAGTGTGCCGCGATGAATTTGTGTTGGAGAGGAATCTCATCGGGCTGAGATTAGATCTTTTGTAAGGTTAGTTTTAAGATACTACACTCAAAAGGGGTACAGTACCAGAACTGGTTTAAAGGTACAGAATTTGCTGCATGCCAGTAGTGTGCTGTAAACGCCCCTCCGCAGCTGTGCCGTCTGAAGCTCCAGGTGTTTCTCAGCCTAGCGAGGACCAGACTCCTCCGTTAATCCGTCACTCCGAACCTGGAGACAGGCAGCACAGAGTCGAGATGGAGATTAGTTAATTTAGTTAGTTTGTTACCCCTTCTTCTTACCCCTCCATACCCCTTCTCTAAGGTTCATAAACAGGGTTTACTGAGGAAAGCTCAGAGGGGAGATCTGATCTCGGGCATCAGACTTGCACCAAGCTGCCATGCTCCTATAGATCACTTGGCCCTGTAACTCTGCTCTCCTTTCCAGCATTTTTTTTGTTTGTTTGTTTTTATTTTTTTTGTTGTTGCTTTAATTTTTTTAATATGCAGAACCAAAAGTCATTTCAGAAACAAGGTTTTAGACCTGACTGTAAATACCCTGAAATACAATCATTGGGACTTTTTTATTTTTTTTTTTCCCCAGCCGTACAAAACTGATAAGTTTAGTAGTTTTTAAAAACATTGTCATTATTTGTAAGTATCTGCATGTCTTGAAGCCATCAGGCATTAGCTAATAATAATTTTCTAAAGTTAAAAAAAAAAAAGACAAAAAATCTTTTTACACATTTTATTTTTTACAATTTATTTGCTTACTTTTAACCTAAATATCCCAGATTATAATGTGACCCTTTTATTACTGCAAATTTATCTTTATTTTCCATATTTCTGTTTTTTCCTGTGTAAAACATATAGGCAATTTATAACAAAATGAGAAAATTATTGAAGAAAATTTAAAATTGAAATATATTTTATTTGAAAGTTTATGGACCTTTTAGCCGCGAGTCGGAGCAATTGTATACACGTTATAATTTGAACTGACTTGACGGTTATAAGAAATGTATCAAGAGTTTTATTTTTTATGCTTCTTTAATAAAATCTTGTTTTTTGTTTTCATTTTTTACTGTAAAACAATAAACCTCAGTGTCTTGGTGCTTTTCATTTAGGTTACTGTAGGATAATACAAAGGTATTCAATCCAGGCTGGATGAGGAACCGGGGCTCAGGCGGAGGAGTCTGTGTTTATGGGTTGGTCTCTGAAAGCGAGATTGCTTCGAGTCTTATGAAACCCACAGAACACCACTTTAATAAACCGTTGTGTTTAAGTGCCATGTGGGAAATGAAGCTGTTATAAGTTTATCATTGGAGTTTTACAGTCTACAGCTTTATTTCTTTACAAGTCTGAACTGCAGTTTTTCATGTGACCGATAGGAGGCACTGAAACCCAATAAACACATGCACTGTATACTATATACTGTACACTCATATGCCTTTTTATTACGTTTACTATAATCCACAAAAAATGTGTACAGAAAACATGGTTACATTGCACTTACTTGATTCGTGGATTCATATGTTAACTGGATGATGATGATGATATATATAAAAGACAGATGACACAGCGCCGCTTTAAGAGTATGAATACAGTAATTCGTGCTTTTGCTCAGTCTGTGTTGAGGCTATTGGGAAGTGAGACCTTTTCTCAAGAACCACATCTCCATCAGATTTATTTAATCAGCACAAATGGAGACTTGCTTTTGTCTTTTTGCTTGTTTCAATCATAAAATCATGATCATGGAAGAGATAAGTCCTGACTTCTTGGACCACATTTCTTTTCTTCCACATGTTAAAAAATTGGCTTTAGTTGAGTTTTTCTTTTCTTTTTCCAAAGAGCATAAATAAATAAATTTCAGTGTTTTCTTTCCTCCTGATTTTTTGACAAGTGTTCTCCTTTATACACCTTTCTGTGACGTTTCAGTTTCATGAATTTCTCTGATGATGCCTTATAAACTTGTATGGTAAATTGGTTACTTTAAAAAAAATTATAATCATTAAATCTGGACTCTAGGTTTGTAAATCTTTAAATGATGACTTCTATCAGCTGGTTTAATAAAATGCCAGAGGGTTTGGAGTCTCGTTCAACTCTTAGGAACAGGGATATCAAACTTTTTAAGCTAGGGACCCTTTAACTGTAAAAATAAATTCCAGAGATGCTCTCGGTACTGATTTGTTTCAGGAGCATACTGTAATGATTTAAATGCCAAGCGCATTCTTCAAATGTGTACAATAATATTTTGGCTATTTATTGGCAGCATAGAGCCTTTTTACTCTTGAGATGAAGAATACATTAGGTTGACGTTTGTTTATACACCTACTTGTTTTTGGTGTTAAACTGTGGTTTGGATTAAATTCATTTAATTCAAATGACCAGTAAAATAATCATAAGAATATGTAATAAATGTAATATGTTTAAAAATGGTTGGTTTGTGATTTGCCTCATCACAGACTCCACTTTGGGACCAACAATCCAAGATAGTTCTCTACATTAACTTATTTATTTGGCACATATTACACATGAAGATTGGCCAGTATTCTATACACACAGTAACAGTACTGGGTTAATTATACTGTAATGATTATTCAACTGTAATTTCTGTAATATTATGAGAATCCAATAATTATGAAATAATACAGAAAATATATGCGCTTGACTTGGGAAAGAACTCTGCCTTGGATGTATAAAAAGGAATCAATTTATAATTTGAACATAAATTGTAAAAATGATCAATTTAAAGATTTTAGAGCCCTCTGCTGCCTGAAAGGTGAATTACAG
>JAODXR010000016.1:35135182-35145473 GCA_028877395.1 Cathorops festae
CGGGGAGAACATGCAAACTCCGCACAGAAAGGCCCTCGCCGGCCCCGGGGCTCGAACCCAGGACCTTCTTGCTGTGAAGCGACAGCGCTAACCACTACACCACCGTGCCGCCCAGATTTATATCATAGTTTGGTGAATTAACTTATTTCTGTTATTAATTAGTTGACATAAATCGTGAACATCAACAAACTGGAATAAATTAGATAGGATTTTTAAGCCTCTGCATTAAGTTAAGAAACACAGTTTTGACATTGTGTCTGAAAATTCCACAACTAAAAAAAGGCCTGAGACATTATATTTGAGTGAAAGAATTGACAGTATTTTAAAATTTTGCCCAATTAAAAGTGGAAGGACCCAAGCAAACATGTACTCAGACTGCTGCTTTCATTTGTACTCCAGTATTAAAAAGTAAATGTTTTGATCTGATGAAATTAAGTTAATGTCATGTTTTAATGTGAAAACTAGCTTTTATAACTTGGGATAAGAGTCTGTTAAATTGCTGTGTTGTTTGATAATGAATTAGCCAGAAGTAAAATATCCTGTAAATAACTAATATTTATTTTTTTCACGGTCTGGTTTCCATCAAATTGTGCACTCTGATTGGCTCGAGAGCGGTCTGGAATCCTACAATCCAGACCCCGGTTATGGACCTTTGGCAACTCGTTCATTCACGACAACAACAAACATACAGTAGGAGCAATTTTTTATCAACATTTATTTTTGCATTTCTCAGTATAATAGCATTATTTTACAGCATGGATAGCGATAATGACAGTGTTCACAGCGAAAGCGAGTTTTACTACCCTGATGAAGACGAAATAAAATATTTCAGGAGAAAGCTGAAAACCTGTAACTGTTGCTAACGCCCAGCAAATCCAGTTTATTGAGGAGCAAAGGGCAGAAAATACAACAAAAAAGAGGACCTACAGCCTCTATGTCTTTAAGAAGTTCTGTCGAAACCTAAATGAAAGTTGAAAGGTGGAAGACATACCGTACCTGGCGAAGAACTAAACATGCTGCATTCTTTGTTTCATGTCTGCAACAAAGAAAAATTGTGTACGAACCGTCCTCACTCACGTCTTTCCAGAGAAGTATCCAGCGCTGTCTGAATCAGTCCGGCTCAAAAACTAAATATCTTCATGAACCCTGAGTTCAACAAGTCAAGAGAAGTCCTTGTGGCCCGTAAATGGCAGTTGGATGAGGTTTTCGTGAAGCAAAACCATCCACAAGCAGCCAGGGCGCTGACAGAGGATGAAGAGGATTTGCTTTTTGACAAAGGCCTTTTCGGCACCCATGAGCCAGAAGTTCTCCAGAGAACCATATGGTGGGTTCTTGCACTGCATTTTGGCTTCAGAGCCCAAGACGAGTCAAGAAAACTGAAGTGGGAAGACACAACTCTTGAACTAGAGCCCAAAACTGGAAATGAAGTCCTTGTGTGGCAAGCTGAGCGAGGAAGTAAGACACGCCATGGCGAAGGACCCCGGTGAGCCTTCTATCCCACCGCACAAGCAACTGGTAATCATCGCTGCCCAGTTAACATCTATAAAGCATTCACCAGCCGCCAGCCAGAAGCAGCAAAGAATCCAGAATCCCCGTTTTTTCTGGCGATTAACCATAAGAGAAAGGAAGACTTGCAGATTTGGTTCAGCAATGGAGCCCTGGGCAAAAATGCGATCGGGAAGTTTCTTCTGAACGCTGCTAAAGCTGCAGGTTTACCAGGCAATGCAAGCAACCATTCCGTCAGGAAAACCTGTATCTCCCATCTGATAGACGCTGAGATTGCAGAGAATTATGTGGCCCAACTCAGCGGGCACAGAAACCTGAAAAGTTCATATCAAAATCCCCAGTGTTGAAATAACACCAAGAGTGTTGATTTAACACCCTACTGTGTTTATATATGTCCAATTGGACACAAATTAACTCTGAAAGTGTTAATTCAACACTGGGGAATTTGCTGTAAAATCATCTTCTGCTGGTCATCAAAGGAACATGTCAAAGGTGCTCTCCAGATCAAACACACAGCAAAGTCTACTGGTTCAGTCCTCCGCAAGTGCTAACTATTGTCGAGAATCTGCGAGGACTACAGCTTCTGGCTTGTTTTCTGGTGCCAACATTGGGAAGTTTGAAGGATGCACGTTCCATTTCAATTTCGCTGGTCCTAACGCAAGCGATACTTCTTCTAGCTGTGCAATGAAGAGAAGGTGCTTCAACTTTCTTGACTCTGATTCAGATGAATAAAAAACATTTTCCTTTCTTCCAGGAGAACAGTGATTTCTTTGAAAAGATGGTAATGCTCACATTTTTGGCATGTTTTGTCGCCTAGATCAGGGAAGTGACCTAGATCAAGTTTTCTTTTCGGAAAATTCCGAGCTCCTGGAGCTTGTCAAACAGGTTTCTGATATCTATCTATCCATCCATCCATCCATCCATCCATCCATCTATCTATCTTACTATGATGAAAGCGCCTGGTTTTGTGTGGCCTAGATCAAGTTTTTTATTTTTGGAAAATTCCAAGCTGACAGCTCGTCAAACAGGTTTTTGACAAGCTTGTAGCAGGTTTGTTCTAAATATGGTTTCCCTTTTGGGCGCTTTCATTTTCTGTCAGAATTTAGTAAAGAAAAATATAAATATATTATTGACCAGCTTAAGGTTGGTCTGTTTCATGAAATACCGTCACCTCGCCATTGAAAATACTGACCTCGGCCCAGAGGCGTCGGTCAGTATTTTCAAGATCTCGGTCACGGTATTTCACGATACGGACCTCCCAGCTGGTAAATAATATATATTTCAGTGCTATGAGTTGTATGAAGGAGGAAATGAGAAGCATCACTGACAAATTCTACAAACTCTAGAATAACAGAATCTTTTTCTTTTCTACTAGGTGGTAACATAAGAAATGTATTAAATCAAAAAAAGATATATGAATAAAAATACATGAGACACTATTTGTAAAAATCCAAAATTTATTGTATTGATGAAAGATGTATTGTCATTCCTTACAATAGTCTACTAACCCCATACGTACTTTGTTGCATGCAAACTTATAAATCTGATTAATGGAACGTGTACATACTAGGAATGTGTATTAACATAGAAATATTTAGAACTACAGTTCTACTTACTATATTGATTTTTCTGTTTGCAGTAAAATGTTTTGAAATTATTGCATCATTGAAAAGCCCAAAGACAGAATTGCTTTGTACTCGATGGAAAAAAAAAATGCGAGCCCTACACCGACTATGATTAGTAGATGCAAAAATGAATAATAAAAGAGATTATGATTGTAATAAAATAAAAAAAAAGGAAAACAACTTTTTAAAGACATGTTTCGGCATATCCTATGCTATCTTCAGTTTCCTGAGGAATCCTATGCTTTATCTTATTTTTTTAATTGGTCTTGTAGTTGGTTGATTGGGTCATGGTGTATATATTGTCATGTGATGTAAGACTAGTCATTCCTTATTAAACTGAAGACGGCATGAGATATGCCGAAACATGTCTTTAAAAAAGTTTTGTGTTTTAAAATGTCTCTTAATTTTATTGCTATCACAGTCAATATATTCAATAAGATCAATAACATATTTCTTATTTTCCTGCACACTACAAGCATCTGATACGACCTAATTCCCTCACACAGATTAGAGCAGCGGTGTGAAACTCAGGGGTAACAGGCCACAATACACTTAGTCCGATGTCAAATGAGCCAGATTGAATATATTTCACTTACAAAACAAATGAACAATTCATTACTATTACCATATTCACATCCAAATTGCGGTTTTACCAAGCAGTGTCTTGCATAAATATTCACCCCCTTGAACTTTTTCGCATTTTGAAGTGTTACAAACTGGAACTGGAATGGATTTAATTGGGATTATATTGGACTAATATGTGGACTTAATGAGGAAACGGACTCTGATATGATATGTAAAACTGGTAGCTTGTTATTGGAAAATTACTGATCAATTTATTGGTCTATTTTGCTCTCGAGTCGAAAAACAGATACAAGCTCTGTTGATATCTTGCAATTTGGTTTTGCTTCAAAAGGTAGTAGTTACTGAGAATATTTTAGATTTATTTTCTGTGCCTGTTTTACACTCCTGGACTGGAGGACGGCAACATTACTGACTTTTCCAAACTAACGTGATCAGACAGATATATGCTTTGACTTTTGTGTTACTGAATGGAACAACGGCCAGTCACCAATGGAGCTACCTTTGCTGCTGCACCCATGAAAGGAGCTGCTTTTGTCGCGAATGCTAACACGGCAGCTGCAAGCTCTGGTCCGAGCAGTGCAGTTAACTCTGCCGCCAGTCCCACAGGTGCTGCAGCGGTGAAAAAAAGTGGTCCCAATGCTAAGCCAGCTCCAGTGCCTCCCAAAAAACTGACGAGGTACATCAGAATAATGAAATATTTATCATAATACCGTCTGCTTTCATCTTCATTTGAAGCTTTTTCTTTCTCTTCTTGTTCTCTTCTCTGCTCTTCTTCCTCGCTCCATTTTTCCACGTCCCTTTTCTTTTTTTCACTTTCTTTTATCTTTAATTCCATCTCTTTCTCCAGCTCTCTGAGGCTGTTTTCTGCAATCTTTAGAGATTCCTGCAGCACCTGCAGCTCTCCATCAGGTTTTTCATGCTTTTTGTGAATTTCTGCTGTTAAATGGCAGATTTCACCCTGGATTTGACTCCTGCGTCTTTCTATCTCCTGCTTCTCTATCTCCAAGGCTTTCATGATATCAGCCTTGCGACGTTCAGCCATCTGTTTTACTTCCTGCTTGGCCTTCTGAATTGATGCATTTAGTTTTTCTTGCTTTTTCTGTTCCAATATTGCCAGTGCTTTCTCTACAACCTCTGTTTCCTGGTTGGTGAAGTGACCATGGTTGTTCTGTTCCAGCACCTCATCCAGCTTCTTCAGGAGCCGTTCCACCTGGTCCCGGTTCTCTGAGTTCTTGTTGTTGAAAGCCAAGAAACGGCTACCGAATCGTGCAATGACATCCTGGATTCTTTGACTCTGTCTCAATATAAACTGCTCGATTGTCTCTCCTTCAAGCTCATCTCCATGGGTAAATATGATGATTGTGTGGTCACTGATGTTCTCCTTGAAAGCTTCCTCAATCATATCTAAAGTCTTCTGCTGCTCCTCTGTGAAGCGAGCGATTGGTATGATGAGCAGAAATGCATGTGGTCCAGGTAAACACATGGAAATACATCTTAGCACTTCTTGTGTTATCTCACTTGGCTGGACGGAGGTGTCAAACCAGCCAGGAGTGTCAATCAGTGCCAGGCTCCACCCCTGAACCACTCCAGATTCCTTCTGGCATTGGTTTGTCACGGAGTTCATGTTCAGTTGAGATGGGAAGCATTTTTTAACCAAGATGGTGTTTCCAGTGGCACTTTTGCCTGAACCTGTTCTGCCCACCAGCACCAACCGTAGCTGAGTTCCTGGGGACTGAACGGCTCCATGGAGACTGGTGGAGTTTCGGCTCATCTTTGGATACTGTTTGGACAGAAAGGTTACGTTATATTTCAGTAACACCATCAGAATAGTGTAGGATATATATTAGTCTCCGTATCTCTCCGTTAGCCATTTAAACTGCATATGAAGTGATTTTTTCCCAAACATAGAACTGCAAAGTTTAAGACAACAGTCATAAAAACTGATCTTTTTACGATGCAAATAATTTTCATGGGTTTTCTAAAATATTGTGTTTTTAAGTCGCAGCCAAAATGCATCATAGAGCGCTGCTAAGACGTCACGCTGACTGCAAACTTACTATCACATATCGCATTTCACTACGGCAGACAGTAAACCCAAACAAAGAGGAGGTCGATATTGTGTCAGAGCGCCAAATAACGTGAGTTATATGAACATAAATTTTACCCCGGTACATGGATGCATCAGTTCCCATCCAGTCCAGCTCTGAGACAAAACCACGTCATGTTTGTGCAGCGGCATCTACCGGACTTTCATGAACGTCTGAGCAAATATACTGTGCTATGTTCAGCACATTTTGAAGACAGCTGTTATGAAAGAAGGTATTCTACCTTAATGGTTGGTGAAAACAAACTACACGCCATCCTGTGGAAAGAGTCCATACCAACCAGAGACTGTCATGACAAAGCCATCAGAAATCACCAGTGAACACACACACAAAAAAAGTTCATATCCTAAAATGTTATTTGTCAATAGCAATCGAACAAAATGTGTCACATGACTTATTGTTCTAATTGTCCTTTCTGTGGACCAAATTTGTAGCAAGTAAGAATATTAAGACCTATTCTTGTCGAGATGGAATAATAAATAAACAGTCAGGCGAGCCTACTTATTATTCATTATGCAACAAAACTAGGCCGTGCTTCATAAAGATCCTCATTAATACTACTAAAGGTAAAACGGAAACGAAAGCCTAGGCTTCATGTTAGTTTCATAAAACTGCCCAATTACTAAGAGAATTGTCGTCTTCATGCTGTGTGATGCATTTTATTCGCTCGATAGACCCGTCAAAAGCCATATTTCCAACAGCATCAACCGCTTCTCGACAGCAGCCAAATTCCAATGTCCTCCCAAGACTGGAAGCATCACAATGTTCACACTTGCACCTAGATATAGTAAAAAATTATATTCATAACATTTTAAGCAAACAATCGGCTATAATTTGAATGAAAAAGGTATCGCTCTGTCATATCACCCCACTAGAGATCAGACTGTCAGTCATACAAATGCCGCTGCACAACATACAATTTATATTTTGCTTTTCCTTTCCTTCAGATAATTAGTTTATCCAAATAATGTAGTTTAAAACTAACCATGCCTCAACTGTTCCTGTTCCTTGATAATATGCTTCTAATACAGTTTGACTAAGACCATCAGTATCAGCTTGTTCATCCATATTGTTGTCTTGGTCCTGCTCTTTGTGAGTGGTTCATCTTTATATGGTGCATACTGGCTGTGAAAAACGTCATAGTCTGCTTCTGCTTCAACTGAACTAAATCATCATCATAAAACGTCAACTACGTTCAGTATAAAAATCTGGGTGGCATTTGTTGTCCCTGTGTAGATATAGAGTCGTAACACGGAACAGACTCTCTAACATGTGGGAAATCCCATTTCTCAGAAAATCTCCTTAGCTATGACGCTGTATTGGTAACTATCAAGAACTTGGTACGCCATTTTCTTAGCTACTGGAAGAACAGCTTGTGTATAAATGGCAATATCACTTTCAAATATAACCAGAATTTGCAGAAATGTATATGTGGCAGCAGGGGTGTGGCCGAGCATCAGTCTGTGAATGGAGGGCGGAGTTAGAGAAGGTGAGTGGTCGTGTCACTACACCTATTGTCAATTAACGTGCGTTTGTGTGTCTCCTCCAGTGACCGTGCCTGATAAAAGGAGCTTGAGAAGGGGAGGTTGCTGCCAAGGGCTTGCTTATAGCCTGTGTGCGCGCGCGCGCGTGCATGAGCGAGAGAGAGAGAGTTTTTTGAGTTTTGTGCTGAAAAGCAGCAATAAAGGAAAGAACAAAGATACAAAGAACCACCTGCCATACTTCTGTGCTCCACCCATATCAGGTTCCTTCTACATTGGTGCTGAAACCCAGGAAAGTGCAGAAGGGAACAGCCCCATGAAGTCCTCGCCATTCAAGGAGCTGATCCATGCCCTTGCCACAGCACATCAGAACCAGCACCAAGTGCTGGTCGCCCTCCGGAAGGAGCAAGAACAATGGTTCGAAGCCTTGGTGCTGGCCCAACAGGAAGACCATCAGGCTTTCTGGCACCTGCTCATGTCGGTGGGGCCCACGACCGCCAGCAGAGCGGACCCTCCCCACCTCACCCTAACGAAGATGGGTCCACATGACGATCCGGAGGCCTTCCTTGTGCTCTTTGAGCAAGCAGCGGAGGCGTGGGGTTGGCCGGTCGACCAGCGTGTGGCACATCTCCTCCCCCTGCTGACAGCTGGCTCGTGTACGCTGACCTCTGGCGAGCCATTCTCCACTGTGTTGGCTGCTCCCCAGAACAATAACGGCAGTGCTTCTGCTCATTGCGTTTGGAGGAGGTAGGCTGACCGTTCGCATTTGGGCAACAACCCTGGGATGCCTGCCGGCGGTGGCTGAGGGCAGATGACTGCGATGACGAGGGAGTGATTGACCTGGTGATGCTGGAGCAATTTGTTGCGCGACTTCCGGAAGGAACAGCGGATTGGGTCCAGTGTCATCGCCCAATGTAGCTGGACCAAGCTATCGAGCTGGCAGAGGACCACATGGCGGCGGTTCTAACGGCAGGGAGGTGTGTCTCCTCTGCCCCCAGTGCATTTCCCCACTGCAGAGGCAGGGGCCGGCTACCCCCCAGCCGGCCCGGTGCACCCGTGGTGTCCTTCCATTTTCCCCTTTCTTGTCTGTGTCTCTTTACCCCCAGGTGAGTGATTCCCGTAACACCGGTGCAGAGGGAGAGCTTAGGCCAGTGTGCTGGTGCTGCAGGGAGCCAGGACATCTTCAACATCAGTGGTACAGGTCCCCAGTGCACCAGAAACTGACCTTGATCGGGCTGGAGCATATCGTATACCAGTAAGTGTCCAAGGGGATATGTACCAGGCTTTGGTGGATTTCAGCAGTAACCAGACCTCAATCCATCAAAGCCTGGTGCAAGGTGCGGCACTGGAGAGAGCACGAGTGGTGAAGGTGTTGTGTGTGCACAGAGATGTTCACGACTACCCTTTGGCGTCAGTCCACATTCTATTTCGAGGGCAAAATCATCATGTAAAGGCGGCGGTTAACCCTCGTCTCACCAACTCGCTGATTTTGGGGACTGATTGGCTGGGTTTTAAAGAGTTAACAACTCACATAGTGAAGAGTGGGTCCTGCAGTAATCCATCTGGGGAAAGTAGCATTGGCGGGAGAATCTGTCACAGAGCCGTCTACGTCAGCACCGCGTCAGGGCGATACGCGGAATGAGGAGCACCCCGCCCCTCCGCCCTCTCTTGGGGATTTCCCATTAGAGTAGTTGCAGGATGGGTCTCTGCAGCATGCATTTGACCAAGTGAGAGTAATCGATGGTCAAATTCTCCAGCCAAATGTGACACCGGCCTTCCCCTACTTTGCTATTATTAAGGATAGGTTATACCAAGTGACGCAGGACACTCAAACTGGCGAAAAGATAATGCAGCTATTAATTCCAAAGAACCGCCGGGTATTCATATTCCAGGTGGCTCACTTTAATCCCATGGCCAGACACTTAGGGCAGGATAAGACACTAGCCTGGATAATGGCTACCCCTGGTTCTATTGGCCAAGGATTCATGGGGATGTCCATTGGTGGTGTGATGCGTGCTGCGAATGCCAATTAGTAAATCCCATGACCACTCCAAAAGCGCCTTTGCACCCTCTCCCTTTAACTGGGACCCCTTTTGAAAGAATTGAGATGAATCTCGTTGGGCCATTAGATTGGTCTGCACAGGGATATCACTTTATTTTAGTCCTGGTAGACTATGCAACATGATACCCAGAGGTAGTGCCACTTCGCAATATCTCAGCATGCAGCATTTCAGAAGCGCTCTTCCACTTTATCTTTCAGGTCGGGATTCCAAAAGAAATCCTGACAGACCAAGGCATTACATTCATGTCACGCACACTGCGCGAGCTGTATAGGTTACTGGGGATTAAGCCTATCCACACCAGTGTCTATTACCCACAAACAGATGGCTTAGTGGAACGGTTTAATCGAACTCTCAAAAATATAATTCGGAAGTTTGTAAGCAAAGATGCACGTAATTGGGATAAGTGGCTTGAGCCCCTGTTATTTGCAGTATGAGAGGTCCCACAAGCCTCCACAGGGTTTTCACCATTTGAATTATTATATGGGCATAAGCCATGTGGCATTTTGGATGTGCTACATGAAAATTGGGAGGAGGGACCGTCACCTAGTAAGAACAAAATTCAATACATTCTCGACCTGCACACCAAACTCCACACACTCATGCACTTAACCCGGGAGAATTTGCGGCAGGCGCAAGAATGTCAAGTCCGACTGTACGACAGGGGCACATGCCTTAAGGAGTTCACACCAGGAGACAAAGCACTTGTATTACTGCCCATGTCGAGCTCCAAATTGGTTGCCAAGTGGCAAGGGCCCTTCGAGGTTACACGGCGAGTTGGGGACGTCGACTATGAGGTGAGGTGAACACCTCATCACACAGAAAATCACACTGAATGATTTAAAAAAAATTATTTGCATTTTATTGCAGGAAATAAGTATTTGATACATCAGAAAAACGAAACTTAATACTTGGTACAGAAACCTTTG
>JAODXR010000016.1:42272923-42286191 GCA_028877395.1 Cathorops festae
TATTCTTTATTTTATTGTTATTATTATTATTATTATTATTATTATTATTATTATTATTATTATTATTATTATTATTGTTGTTGTTGCTATTATTATTATTATAAAAACTTCACCTTTAAGGTTTATTTTCTCACATTGGATTCAGATAAAGTTTTTCTCCACAGGTAGTGTAACCTCATGTAATAAATGAAGTCCAGGTCATAATAAAATTTTCAAAAAGTAAATTAATTATGATTCGACGATAGCAGTAGTCAGATAAACACGACAAAAATATTATTTCCTTTAAATAAATTTCTCCGCCATTTTCTCTCATTCACATGTGAGTAGAAATGACTGGATTTGTTCTTCCTTCTTTAATCATCTGTAGACAGGTAAATATATAAATATCATCTACATCTCCCTAAAGTTCCATCAAGGACATCTAATCTAATCTAATCTAATCTAATCTAATCTAATCTAATCTAATCTAATCTAATCCAAAACAAAGAGGCTCTTATGATATCCAAATACAAAAATAAAATAAAGGTGAAGATGCACTTTTCCACTCCCCCTTGTCTCTGCAGTGATGTAATCATGTGTCTGATCATCTGTATGTTTGGTGTCGATATTTAAACCTCAGTAATAATTAATAATAATTAATACAATAATTTAAGGATCTTTTAAAGACCAGTGATGTAAGAGCTAAAGGTCACCACGTGCACCTTGATAGTCTTAATTTTAAAAATAAACTTTATAATTCGTATTGATACAGCATAAACTTTTCTTTCGAGTCCAAAATCCATAAAATGTACAAATAAATATTAAACCTGCTGTTCATGACCTCCAGTCAAACTTTAAAATAAAGCTACTACAGTTTTTGAAGTGAAGCTGAATAATTAACAGTCAGGCACATTTTAATCAGAATGAGGTATTTAATTAATATTCACGAGGTCTTTATTATTATTATTATTATTATTATTATTATTATTATTATTATTGATTAATAATTAAATGAAAGTGCCCCCCTCCCCACACACACAGAGCTGTGTGTAATCAGTATCTGTTCATCAGATTTGTGGAGTTTGAGGAAACACTTCACCAATAAGAGTGCAGAGCGGGCTGCTTTCTTCTTCGTGTGTGTGTGAAAGAGAGAGAGAGAGAGAGAGAGAAACTTCACTTCCCAATTTAGAAAGCAGAGCTCAAAGAAAAAAAAAAACCAAACCCTCTGCCATCCGGTTTATGGTCTCGATGCGAAAAAATTAGCAGCAGCAGCTAGTAAATGAGCGAAAGCGCGCGCGCAGCGGTGCAGCAGTCGGTCTTCAGCTCGAGCGCGCAATTAAACATCTCCAAATGCGCAAAAGTCTCTCCATGAAGCGCACACACTCCCGGGATGGACTGCACTATTAAGGTCGGGCTGGTTTGGATACTTTATTTGCGACTGTGTGTGTGTGTGTGTGTGTGTGTGCGCACCCTCTGTCTCTCTCTCTCTCTCCTCAGCGAGGCGGTGTGTGTGTGTATGTGTGTGTGTGTGATGCAGCTCTTTTCCTTCTCGTACAAAATTTCCTCTTCCTTCCCGTTCGTGGTTGAATGTCGCCTCTTTAATAACAACAAGAAACCGCTACAACTTGTACACTCAGAATAAAAAACACACACTCACTCACACACACACACACACCGCGGAATGGAGACCGGACAGCGCCGCAAACGGTAACTCAAATCTTTCTGTGTTTCTATTTGTTTGTTTATTATGAACCCCCTGTTCCGTGTGCATTACCGCGCGCGCTCCGGGTGCCGAGAGAAGCGCGCTGGTGTGAATGCAGTGCCCGGTGCTGCTGCCGGTGCTGTGAGACAGAAATACCGGTGATGGAGGAAAGAAAGTGGAGGGAAAGTTGGAGCAGGTGTCTCACGCCATGAGCACGCGCATTCAGGCTCACTAATCCGATTTCTGATTTAAATCTGATCTCTTTTTCTAACTAAAGGAAAGACTCCTGTCGGGTGCATTAAGGTGTGTAAGATATTTTCTCCATGCCCGGTGCTGAACGAGCGGTTTTGGAGCAGCAGCGCTGCGCTCCTGGGGTTAAACACTCCCTCCATCTCCAGGGCTGATTTACCGTGTGCTGCACGAACTCCTCGGGTTTTACATCCATTCCAGCAGTGAGATGAGCAGTGCTGAGTGCTCAGTCAGAGCCTGGATGGAGTGATGAAACCCAGAGTGTTGAAATAACGGTGTGTTTTCTCTCCTTTCGCTCAGAGACGCTCTCAAGTGCGAGTGTTAATTCAGTTCTGTAAGAGTTCTTTCAGGACACTGTGTTCTGGAACAGGAGCATTTTGGAGCTGCCATGTGGCTGTTCAGCTCGGGCTTGCTTGTGTGTGTGTGTGTAATGCTGCTAAAATCCTCTACACTCCGTCGAGACGCTGTTAATCTGTACATATAAATATAACCTAAATAAACAACAACAACCTGCTCATTAACACCTTTATTAATTCTGGAGTTTGGTAAATGAAATGATGACGCGCACAGACCGGAAGTAGATCCTCATGGCTGAGAATAAAGAGAAGAAACTCGCAGCTTGAACATTTAGGAACATCAGACGGGTGTAAAGTGATTTGAAGAAATAATTTTGTTGTGTAAAAACAAACAAGCAAACAAAAACGCTAAAAGAAGTGGAGCTGAATCTCGGGCAGTTGTGGTGTGCGGCCTGGCTTTCGCTGAAACACTGAGATGGGGTTTATTTCGAGGCCCCGGACCCTGCAGAGTGAGGAGGCCCCGGACTCAGGAGAGCGCGGTCGGATCCGGGCAGCGTTCTGCTTCGTGCCTGTGTGCAGATGGAGGGTTCTGATGAGAACTTTTGCAGTGTTCTGTCTTTAGAACGAAACAAACACGCACGCTTTTCGCGCGTGCGCGTGGAGTTGGCGGACAGTGCGCGTGCTCGCGGCTGTTATTCCATGTCTGGTTGAATTCCCCCCCCACACACACACACACTCCACACTCCACTCCTTTTTTAAGGGAATGATCCGTGCAGTCATGCAGGTGGCCTTATCTCAGCGTAACACATTTCCTGTCTCAGTGCTCACACTTTCCGCACACACACTGCACACACTTCCGCTGTGCACCAGAGAGAGAAAACACACACCGAGCGACAAACAGGGACTCGAACCCACTTCAGTTTTCTGTGCTGCCAGTTTATTGTTCAACATTTTGGTGCCCTGGTAATTTTTAGTGCCAAAGTGCATGCAATTGATGCAACTGCTTCACACACACTCTTCTATACTCACTCACTCACTCTCTCACACACACGCACACACACACACACACACACACACACAGTGCTGTTGATGAGGATGATTAAAACTTGTGAAAACCGCAGCTTGCAGTTGTTTTTTGCAGAGCAGCTGCTTGTCTGTTTGCAAAATCAGCAGTGGCTCAACTTCTGCTTTCTCTCTCTCTCTCTCTCTCTCTCGCTCTCTCTCTCAACACATTCATCTCAAACCGTCGGAGTTTGTTCTGTATTATTTTATATTAATGCACACACTAACACACATCCTCGTTTTTAAAATCACGGCAGGAGATGAGTTACAGCCGGGAGCTGGATGTTCGAATCTCACACACCATGCTGACTTTATCCGAATTCTAGTTCTTCATATCTTCATGTCCAAGCAGATTTTATTAAAAGAAAAAAAAATCATGCACGTGTACTATAACCTTTGGCTATTTATTGGAGCAATAGTTGTGTGTGTTTTATAATAGATTTGTTTGTAGTCTCTGATCTGATCTCTCCACACAGAAACTTTTTAAAACTGTCATTAGTTTCCAGATGGCATTATTCATCAGGAGCTTCGAAAATATTGGTTTGTGATTTTGAACAGTGTAAAAATAAAAATTAATTTTAATTAGTAATTACTAATAAATAAATAAATAAATCACAGCCCTCCCGCCCTCAAAACATAGGAAACAGCAGAACGTTTCTAAAATGTTGTTTGTTCTGATCTTCATCTTTCACTTATGCACTGGCATCACTGCAGATTTTAATTGTTAGTTATTAATTTGTATTAATTGTTATAAAATAAATTATCTGCTTGAATGAGCCTGAGTGATGGATCTTCTGAGCTGGTTGAGATGCTCAGCTGAAGATCTCCTGCACACTCCACTCCTCCATGTTGCCTCCAGGCTTCTTGTGAAGATGTAGGTTGGACCTGAGGAGCAGAAAAACTATAAGACTAAAATATCTCCTCGGGCTTTTCAAGGAGAAATTAACTACACAGTTAATTATCAATCAATCAATACAGAGAGAGAGAGAGATCAGTGGTGATCAGGGTGCTGTGGTGTTTCTGATTATTTTGTTGCTGAATTAAGAAGATCCGGGTTAGAATTTAAACGAGGACACTAAAGCAAGCTTTCACACAACTCTGATAAATTCAGTAAAGTGCAGTGACTGCAGAAACACGACCCAAATAAATTCTGGCTTTAAAAACAACTAAATCAGAACTCAAATGAAATATATAAAAATTTCGATTCAGGACAAAAATGATTTAATAAAATAATCAGTGAAATGAACTGACTGAAAAATTACATTTTATATTTTGTTTTAAAACGAAAGTCAATTATATTGTATCGTTTTTAAAATATTTATTGTTCTCATGAGCTCAGCGCGTTTAATAAATAATTTATTTTAATTGGTTTAATTGATTCTTAAAGACACCGATATTTCATCATGTAATTAAAATAGTTTCTTTTTTAAAATAATTAAAATTTGACGAACGAATAACATGCTGCTGTTAAACAGTGCTGAAGGTTCTGGGATTTAATAAAAAAAAAATGTGAAAACGAAACTTAGACACACAAACCGTAAACTGTTACACACATTTCTCTTTTTTGTTCTAAATTTGTGTCTTGATATTTTGTGCTTTTATGGGTTTAATTCACGCGTTAAATCTGTTACAGTTCGTGTCCGGTGACGCTGCTGCTGCTGAAGTAAAAATGAAAAGACAAGAAAATGTTTAGGTGTGTTTGAGTCGGTCAGGGGGCGGAGTCACCGCTCAATTAGAAATCTATTACATAACTGGACAAGTGTTCGAATCCCAGCGACTCCTTCAGTAAAATCAACAGAGTGCGTTTTTGTAACACATCTTTAATTAAAATGACTTGTTTTGTTTCATCAATTACATAAATTGTTTTATAAAAATGACAAAATGGTTCATAAACAAAATCGAACCTCTTTTGCTGCGTGTTAATGAGTGTAAAAGCCCTCCTTCATGATTAGCCTCGTGAGCATTTTTCGATGAGTGTGTGTGCTGAGTGTGAGAGATCTCTTCAGATCTCTGGGTTTCGTAGGAATCAGTTTCAAAGGAAGATGAGTAAAGACCTGCTGTAATTCACGTGAAAAGAACAAAAAACTTGCAGTGTCGTAATGAAGGTACAAGTGTGACCACGCCCCTTCTCACCTTCACCCTCCCAACGGCTGTTGGTGTTTTTACACCTCTCTCTCTCTCTCTCTCTCCCGGTGCTTCTCCACAGAGGGGTTTAGAGCAGGTTGTGTGTTTTATAGCAGGAGGGTCTGGGTTTTGTGCAGCAGGTTGTGTTTTTTTCTGTTTGCTTCAGTTGTGTGTTTGGTTTCACAGCAACATTGATATGAAACTCATTGAACAGGAAGTCGGTTGTGGCATCAGTGGCTTTTAGAGCTCAGAGTTCATCACACACACACACACACACTTTGTCAACGTGGCATTCAGAATTAAAGTGCTGTACACTGACCTGAATTAATAACCCTAAAAAAATAAGGAAGCGTGCACACAATATTTGCAATCATTTGCGTAAGAAAAGACAAACTAAAAGAATTGATTGGTTATATTTAGTAAAATAATGCACAAAATAGTGTACATTATGGTGCACGGATAACACAGAAGTGTAGAACACTTATTTCCACTGGCCCGGCAAGAATCAAATGGCAAAATGGGATAGTTAAATACATATTATAAACATAATATTATTATTATTATGCCCCGCCTTTCGCCCGTAGTCAGCTGGGATAGGTTCCAGCTCGCCTGCGACCCTGTAGAACAGGATAAAGCGGCTACAGATAATGAGATGAGAGACGAAGGTGAACTGATTAAACAGTGAAACTCCTGCTTGGTTGGAATGAAAGCCTGCAGCCACACTGGTACTTTCAGACTTTCAGGATAAGACTGACGATCCCTGATCTGGCATGTAGACGGCCAGAGGAGTAGTGTAACGTGCACCAGGATACATGATGAATTCCTCACGGCTCCGGGGAACAAAGTGTCCTTGTCCTTTGTCCTTCTGCCACACAGCTTCTTATCCATCACTGAACAATCCTGAGGGGAACACAGGAGCGTTAATATAGCTAACAAAGCATTTATTGGGAAATCCTCAGTTTATTATTTCTCCATGTCAGTGCTGATTAGGATAAACGTTGCTCAGGTCCGATGGCAGGAGTGGAAGGAAATCAGAGACAGAGGAAATGGGACACCACAAACACCAGCTTTCTGCTCCACATTTACAAACCTCAGGCAGTTCAGTGATCACAAGCGTTACCATGGTGCTTACATCAGTCACAGGAAGGGAAGTGTGTGTGTGTGTGTGTGTGTTTTAGAAGAATAATAATACACTTGTTTTGGTGCTGAATGTGTAATTAGGACATCAGGAGACTCGATTCGTCTATTATTAGTCTTTCTGTTTTTGCCACTGAACAAGAAGAGAATCAATAAAAAGACAGATTCACTGTTTACTGACCACACTGTAAAACTCCTGATAAAAAAATTAAAGAAAAAACAATTCAGTTTTTTTTATTCAAAATCTTAATAATTAACAAAATGTACAAAAAATCCTTTATCAATTTAAAGTATTATCACAGTTTTGTCTCTAAACACTGCACTGATAAAAACGTATCCCTCAGTCAGTAACGATGTTTCATGGTTTTAAATGTTTGTAATATTTTTATCATTCCATGTTACATGTTCCACAATACTGATATTTGTGCAAAACAAATATTGCAATATTTCTGATTTCTGTAAAGCTGCTTTATGACAATATAACGTTCGTAAATAGTAAATAAAATTAAAATAAATTGAATATATTTATATTCACTTTGATTGCTAGGTTATGTACAATATCCTGTTTAGCTTTTGATCTTTGACGTTAAAACTGATATTTAATTAAGTTTTACACCTCCTTTGTTATCAAAGATTATTTATTGATTATTAATCTTAAGGATATATAGTTTATGTTGCTTATCCTGATTGTATCCTGATTGTATTTATTGCCTATAATAAGGTTAAAGTGTTGTAATGAACTCGGGGTCTTCTCATTAATAATTCAGAATAAATCAGTGCAAATGGAAGCAAAGTGCACGTGAAGTCACAGGGGTGTGAATAATTTAGTGAGTTTGTCTCGTGCTGCTGACACCGTCGACATCACGTGATCAAAGTACTGGGTCAGAACCGGGGAAGAAAAATGCTTTGTTTATTTCTTCTCATTTGTGGAGGTATTTTTTTTGTTGTTTATCATTGATGATAATGCAAAAAAAAAAAAACCAAATCTTGTGCTAACATTAGGACTGTGATGTCATGTGAAATAAGCCATTGTCCAGTCATGTGTCCTCTAATAATCACTGACTGGTGACAGACTCAGGACTTTTGTTCCTTGCTAAAGCAGTAAAGTTATCGCAGCTGTTTACAGTTTGCTGGTTTTTATTGGTCAGAAGTTTCTCTGTTGTCCAGCCTGCAGGTTTAAATTAATCCAAATCTCACGATCCTCATTGGTTGAGCTCTTGCTGTGGAATTGCTGTTGCTATGGTAACCACATCAGAGGTCTTCTGCTCAGAGAGAGATTGATCACCTCCCTTGTAAAAGGATGGTCCATCCTTTTCTGATATTGAATTTGTCCAACGTTGTAGGGACAGTGATCTGTGATTCCTGTCGTCAGCGACTCGGTCACAGTTTTCATTAAAACACATTTTCACATCCTGAAGAGGTTTCCAGCATGTGGCATTGAGATGTTACACAGTGTACACTCATCATCACAGCTCCTGAAAACAAGGGTGTGTATGGGGGAGAGCTTTGAAACCAGATTTTCTCTAAGTGTGTGAAGAACTCCTGAAAGTACAGAAACAGCAACGCCACTTTTATTACAGTGGAAAAGTTCTTCAGTCCAGTTTCTGACCTTCACTTGGAGAAATCACGCTGAGGGTGAGGGTTCGAGTCTCACTGCACTCTTTCAGACTCTGACTGTCCTTACATGGTGCTCTTCGTCCCCTCAGTGTCCTGGTGCTCGTTAGTCTCACCTGGAGCTTGTTTTCTCTCTCTCTCTCTCTCACACACACACTGACAGCAGGTGTAATGACTTGGCCACTCACCTTCCCTGACCCCGCCCTCCATTCACAAACTGACGCTTGGCCACGCCCCCGTTGCCACAAATACATTTGTAGCCACACAATAATTAAAAATTTATGATTTTTTTTATTCAGTCAGGTTTCAGGAGCACTTCTCTGCCACTAGATGGCACTACAGCTATTTACATTTACTCCATGACAAGAAAACAGGAGTGTGTTAATTATTTCCACTAATCAGAGTTTACAGGTGATGTTCTGCTTATTTTAAGCAAGTAAGGAGAAATAAAAATGTCCTTTATGAAAATGTCCATATATTTTACAGAACGGGCCCTGAGTAGTGCACACTCGAGAGCACACTAGAGCAGGGTTAGTGAGTGAGTGAGTGAGTGAGTTACTGAGCAGATGTGCAGTGTGAGAGACTGAGCGTCATTCAGAGCAGGAAGAAAGACTCACACTGTTTAATGTGGAACATAAAGCCCACTGAGGACCGACACTAACAGCCGTGTGTACTAAAAAATCTGTATACAGCACCAAACATCCAAATGTTTGTAGACAGTTTGACCCTGTCGAAGTGATAAATATAAAAGATGCCATGTTGATTTCGATGACTTTCAGAATTTTTTGACTCGGAATGATCGGAGATTGAGAGAACAACAGGAAGTTCATCCAGATTGTTAGCAGCTCAGCTCAGGTTCCTCACCTCAAATACACTGTTAGAAAAAGGGTACTTCAGTGGATATTAAAGCACTGTTAGCATTGTTAGCACTCACTATGTTCACATGCACAGAATATTCCAGGTTTTTCCCTATTCCCAAAAAGACAATAGCCCTACTAATCTGTTTACATGGCGAATGAAAATGAATATTCCACTAATATTCCCGTTTCCATGCAGCTGTGTGAACTCCAACTGTCTGGTTGGTTTGTGTAAAACACACAGAGCTGAACATAAACAGACAAGACACCGTGAGTCCCACACTACCATCAAAACCTCAATGGAGACACAGAATAATATCGTTCCAGTTCCTAAGAAGAACCGGTCCAGAGAGCTGAACGACTTCTGACCGGTGGCACTCACTTCACGTCTGATGAAGACATTGGAACGGCTCTTCCTCAGCCTCCTCAGACCCCAGGTGCAACACACCCAGGATTGTCTGCAGTTTGTGTACCAGGCAGGCGTTGGTGTGGAAGATGCTATCCTTTACCTGCTACACTGAGCCCACTTGCATCTGGATAAGGGAAATGGCACAGTGAGGATCCTCTTTTTGGACTTCTTGGGTGCCTTCAATACCATCCAGCCACTTATGCTTCAGGACAAACTGAACAGGATGCGAGTGGACCCCTGCCTGGTCACCTGGATCACATTCTGTCATATTCAGACTGATGGTGGAATATTAATGTGAATGTAAGCATACTGCGTGTTAGCATTGTTTTTGGGAAGCTGATGATGTTTAAAACCTATGAATGTCATGCTCCGCCCCAGACATCCACTTTGGAGATTTATTATCTCCCAGTTCAGCGCTAATCCGGATCCGGGACGGGACTTCCATCTTGCTGGCATTCACTTTCTGGTTTGTGCTGCTGTGCTTAAAAGGGCCGTTCTCAGAAGGGGACTTTGCCAGAACATCTCATTGGTTTTTCATGTCGTCTCTGTGCCCTTATTGCTTATTGGATTTTTGCTCTTTGTTTTGCCTGTTCTTTGCCACAATTATTTTGCACTCACGTTTTGTCATTTTTTCATGTTTTTTTGTGCTACATTTTTTGTCGCTGTTTTTTTTTTGTCAGGACTATTTTTAATGTTTTTTTCATTCTAGCATTTTTGTCCTTGCCTGCCTTGTTTTTTGTCTGGATTACTTTGCTATTTTTGTTCATTTACTCTTTGACTTCAATTAAATCATTTTTTATTTATTGGATTTTCTGATCTGTGTTTTGCTTTTGGATCCAAACTCACCACATCTTGCCACCCATAACAGTATGTTCTGGCCAACATGGATCCAGCAGAACTGAACCATCTGTGAATGGCTATGCAGCAGCTAGTAGCCCTCCTCAGGACCCACCAACAGGAACTCTCAAGCAGATCACCCAGAACCTGGCCACCCTGTCCAATTCACTCAACCTCCTAGCCACACAACTTCAGCACTCCCAAGTCGTGCCTACCCCTGCCCAGCTGTCTCTTTCCTCACCTCCCACCACCACTGCTCTCCATGAACCAAGACTCCCTTCGCCTCAGCCTTACAGTGGAGAACCAGGTACCTGCAGATCTTGTTTGTCACTGTGTTCACTGATCTTGGAGCTTCAATGTCTGGCTTTCCCCACAGAATGCTCCCGGGGAGCCTATACCATCACGATCCTCACCGGCAAGGACAGGGAATGGGGAACAGTGGTCTGGGATGCCGATGCACCCTGTTGTTCTAGCTTCAAGGAATTCTCTGGGGAAATGTAGTGAACATTTGACCACTCTCTGTCTGACTGGGAGGTGGCAAGAGAGCTCATGGAGCTGCTGCAGGGGTCCCGATCTACCTCGGATTATGTCATCGAGTTCCGGACGTTGGCAGTGTCATGTGGTTGGAATGAGAGTGCCCTATCGACGTGTTCTTACATGGCCTATCCAATGCTGTTAAAGATGAACTTGTCTCTCGGGAACTGCCGTCGGACCTCTCCAGCCTGATGGACCTTGCCAATCATATTGACGCTTGAGTTCAACAACAGAGAAGAGAGAGGAACTGCCTTAACTTCAACCCCTCTCCACCTCCTACCTCGTCCATCAAACCCATGCAGGTAGATCAGGTATGTGTGTCAGCGGAGGAACGACTGCACCAATGGAGCACAGGGGCTTGCTTCTACTTCGGTCAGCAGGAACACATCTGCCAAGCCTGCCCGCTAAAAGGACGAGCCCACCAGTGAATCGAGGGGCCCTGGTGAGCAATACTCAGAACCAGTCCCCTGCTGACTGACCGTTGCTCCCCATTATCATCACTCTCAACAACCAGCATCACCATCTTCAGGCGCTCATTGACTTGGGGGCAGACAGGAACCTGATCTGCTTTGCCACTGCCAAGGATCTCGGAATCCCGTTACTTGCCCTCGAGGTCCCTCTCACCATTCTGACACTCAATGGCACTGGCTTGAACACCATCACTCATCTCACCACCCGGTTCACCCTAAGGATTTCAGGCAGTCACTCCAAAACGATACAACTTCACGTCATGAATAACCCTCACGTTCCCATTATTCTTGGACTACCCTGGTTGATGCAACACAACCCCCACTTAAACTGGACTGACCACACCATCTTAGGCTGGAGTCCTTCCAGCCTGGCCTCCTGCCTGAACTCCACTCTGCCTCGCGCCAAACCACCACAGCCCTCAGTGAGCAAGTTTACCGACCTCTGTCATGTGCCTCCGGAATATCTGGTCCTCAAGCCTTTCTTCAGTAAGACCCGAGCAGTGTCCCTTCCCCTTCATAGGCCCTATGACTGCGGTATCAACCTCCTGCATAGGATGGCGCCACCCAAGGGATGTCTCTACTCTTTTTTCCCCCGCCAAGAGACAAGCCATGGAGAAATATATCATGGAGTCTCTGGCAGCTGGGATCATCCGCCCTTACTCCTCTCCAGCAGGGGCAGGATTCTTCTTCATGGAGAAGAAGGATAAGTCACTCCACCCATGCATTGACTATCGAGGTCTCAATGCCATCACGGTCAAGAACCGCTACCCACTACTACTTCGAACTACTCCAGGGAGCTAAGGTGTTCACTAAACCGGACTTACACAATGCCTATCACCTAGTTAAGATCAGGGAAGGGGACAAGTGGAAGACAGCCTTCAACACCACCACAGGCCACTATGAGGACCTCGTAGTCCCTTTCGGCCTAACTAACGTGCCCACAGTATTCCAGGTGTTAGTTAACGACATCTTAAGAGACTTTCTTAACACATTTGTCTTCATTTACCTGGATGGCCACTCGGTCCAACTCACTCAACCTTCTAGCCACACAACTCCAGCACTCTCAAGCCATGCCTACCCCTGCCCAGCTGCCTCCTTCACCTCCCGCCACCGCTGCACGCCACAAACTGAGACTTCCTTCACCTCAGCCCTACAGCAGGGAACCAAGTACCTGCAGATCTTTTCTGTCACAGTGTTCACTGATCTTGGAGCTTCAACCTCTGGCTTTCCCCACAGAACACTGGCAGCATCATGTGGTTGGAATGAGAGTGCCCTGGTCAACATGTTTCTACGTGGCTTATTCGATGCCATCAAGGACGTATTTGTCTCTCGGGAACTGCCATCAGACCTCTCCAGCCAGATGGACGATGCCAATTGTACTGACGTGCGGGTTCAACAATGGAGGAGAGAGAGGAGCTGCCTCAACTTCAACCCCTCTCCACCTCCCACCTCGTCCGTCGAATCCATGCAGGTAGATCGGGTACAGGTGTCAGCAGAGGAACAACTGCACTGATGGAGCATGGGGGCTTGCTTCTACTGCAGTCAGCAGGGACATATCTGCCAAGCCTGCCCACTAAAAGGACAAGCCCACCAGTGAAATGAGGGGCCCGGGTCGGCAATGCTCGGAACCAGTCCCTTGCTGACCGACCATTGCTCCCCATTATCATCACTCTCAACAACCACCATCACCATCTTCAGGCGCTTGTCAACTTGGGGGCAGACAGGAACTTGATTTGCTCTGCCACCGCCAAGGATCTCGAAATCCTTTTACTTGCCCTTGAGGGCCCTCTCACCATCCTGACACTCAATGGCATTGGCTTGACCACCATTACTCACCTCACCACCCCACTCACCCTAAGGATTTCATGCAATCACTCCAAAACAATACAACTTCACATCATGAACAACCCTCACATTCCTGTTATTCTTGGACTACCCTGGTTGATGCAACACAACCCCCACTTAAACTGGACTGACCACACCATCTTAGGCTGGAGT
>JAODXR010000016.1:42324616-42335473 GCA_028877395.1 Cathorops festae
CCTCGCCGGCCACGGGGCTCGAACCCGGACCTTCTTGCTGTGAGGCGACAGCGCTAACCACTACACCACCATGCCGCCCATCACCAACGCGATAAAAAAAAAAAATCAGCTTGTTCCCCAGTAACCCAGTTATTCCCATGATAGGCGAGTGATATGATTATAAAGTATCATGATAAATTATCTTACAGTATATTTTTCTGCGATATCATGACACTTCAGCATTAAATAATTTTTCACTGAAGCTAAAGTATCATCATGGTATTTAAAAAAAATCATTTTTAAAATTTAACTATATTGTTTGTAATTTTAAGGTTTCGTAGCTGTTGATTTAAAGATCTCCTCTTTCTCCTTGTAGACTCCAGCTGTCGAGAACTTCTCTACACATGCTGCTCATCCAGAAGATGTCAACTGTCTCCAGGAGAAGACCACAGAAAGTCGAGATGTCTGGAGTGAACCAGCACTGGAAGGAGCTCAGGACGTGACAGAGGAGTATTTGGAGACATACTCGTGGCACAGTGATGCTTCCTCAGATTGTACTGGAGATCATGAGGACTTTTCTTCTCCTAAACACTCCACTGGCCTCAGAAAGCGGGACTCAGAAATTCAGCATGTCGTTATTGATGTTCCACAGATGAACAGGGATGGAGAGGAACTCATGGGACCGTTGGGAAGTGAGTGCAGCGTGAGGAGTTTGGACTCCGATTCAGGATGTGCAGTTCTCGAGGAAGCTGGATTTCCTTCTGTCTCACATGCTAGTGTGTGCGACACACCAAAAGACTCCCAATGTTTCACAACTTCTACGGCGCTCCCGGTGAAAGACAGCTGCAATGCAGTGATTTTAGTTGATTCAAGGAGTGAAGCTGCAAATCCGTCACCATCTGAGGAAGCTGGACTTCCGTCCATCCTGCAGTCCAACACAGCATTAAAAGGCTGGACAGATTCAGATTTTGTTGTTCCAAGCAGAGATCTTGTGGATATTTCTTCTTCTCCTAAATGCCTCAGAAAGCTGGACTCTTCTTATTCAGAGAGAAAGAATGATGCTCTTGAGATGAACATTGGTGAAGAGCAACTCATGGCACTATCAGCCAATGATTCCAGTGTGATGATTTCAGATGATTCAGGACAACACTCATCTCTTGAGATTGAGTCAGAGGGAGCTGGACTCCCTTCTATTTCTCAGGTTACTTCTGAAGAAACACTTACACTGACTGACAGAAGTGAAGCAGTGCATCAGTTAGAACCAACTCCTGATTTAAGCACCGATCATGGGAAATTTTGTTCTCCTAAAAGTTCTCCTGACTTCAGAAATGTTGATTCAGGGTGTGATGACATGCTAAATGGTTCATCCCTCGAGGAAGCTGGACTTCCTTCCATCTCTCAGGCGAGTGTATCTGTCTCAGATTTGATACAGTCACAAGTTTTCACAATTCTCAATGAGAAACCCGAGCTGATCTACAGAAGCACATCAGCACCAGAGTTAAACAGCACTTCAGATTTCACTGTTGCAAGCAATCACAGAGATCATGGGAGCTTTCCTTCTCCTAAAAGCTCTACTGACCTCAGAAACCTGGGTCTGGAGATGAACATTGATTTAGAGGAACTCATGGTGCCACTGACTAACAACTGCAATGGAGTAACTTTAGATGATCTAGAGAATGCAGAAATTGTTAATCAATTAACTCCTGAGGAAGCTGGACTTCCTTCCATCTCTCAAGTGAGCATGTCTGAGACAGATTCCATCAATTCACAGCTCTTCTCAACTTTTATACACACACTAACACTCACTGACCAAAAACAAGCAGAACTCCAATTAGAAAACTCTTCTGATTTTGACCATGTGGATGTTTCATCTTCTAAGCACTTTACTGACCTCAGAAACCTGGACTCTTCTTATTCAGAACGAAAGAACGTTGGTCTGGAGATGACCATGGATGGAAAGAAACTCATGGAACCACTGAAAGATGATTCAAGTGCAATTATTTTAGATAATTCAGAGTGTAAGGAAGTTTTAAATAGTTCATCTTTTGAGGAAGCTGGATTTTCTTCTATCTCGCAAGCTAGCTTGTCCTCAGTAAACTTGACAGATTTACAGCATTTAATAGATTCTAAAGAGACAATTACACTGAGTAAAAGTAGTGAAGCAGCACCTCAGTTAGACAACATTCAAGATGTAGATGCTACAAGCATTTCTTTTCTTGAACACTCTCATGTCCTTGCAGGCATGGAGTCTTCTCAATCAGAAAAAAAGATCAATGGTCTGGAGATGAACACGGATGAAGAGCAACTCATGAAACCACTGGCTAGGGAGTGCAGTGTGATAATTCTTGATGATCTTGCTGCTGATGGTTCATTTATTGAGATCTTCTCCAAGGAAGCTGGACTACATTCCATTTCTGAGGTTAGCATATCCGACCCTGATTTGATAGATTCACAACTTTCTCCAATTTCCGTAGAGACACCTGAGCTCACATATAGATGTGAAGCAGTTCCCCAGTTAGAAAAAAATTCAAATTTAGCTGTTGCAAACAAAGACCAAGTGGATTATTGTTCTCCTAAGTGTTCTCCTGGCCTCAGAAACCTGGAAAACCTGGAGTCATCTCATTCAGAAATAAAGAATGATGGTCGGCAGATGAACACTGATGGATCACAACACAAAGTACAATTGGAAAAAAGTCCAGTAGAGGGCAGTGCTGAGATTTTAGAGGAGTCAGGAAATGTTGAAACTGCAAATTGGTCATCTGCTGAGGAAGCTGGACTTCCTTCCATCTTGCACAGCAACACTGCATCAAAAGACTCGACAGATTTAGAAGTTTTTACAACTGAAGATACACTTACATCTCCTGACCAAAGTGACACATTGCTCCAGTTAGACAACACATCAGAATCAGGTGTTTCAAGCAGAGGTCTTGGAGAATGTTCTTTTCCTGACCACAAAAATCTGGACTTGGTGCTTTTAGAAATAAAGAATGATAGTGTTCAAATAAAAACAAACACAGGAGAACCTGTCGGGCCATTGACGAGAAACTACAATGAAGTAATTTTACATAATTTATTTTGTGATGAAATTATGAATCCATCATCACTCGAGATCTTGTCCAAGGAAGCTAGACATTCTTTTATCTCCCAGGCCAGCGTGTCTGACACACATCTGATTACTGACCAAAGTGAAGCTATGCCCCAATTGGACAACAGTTCAGCTCAAGGTGTGGCATGTAACGATCAACTTGATTTTCCTTCTCAAAGCTCTCCTGGCTTCAAAAATCTGCACTCTTCTCAATCAGGAGCAGAGAGCAATGGCCTGGAGATGATCATGGATGGAGAGCAACTCATGGAGCAACTGGTTAATGACTACAATGTAGTAACTTTGGACTATTTAGAGAATGCAGAAATTGTTAATCGATTATCTCCTGAGGAAGCCGAACTTCCTTCCATCTCTCAAGCGAGCATCTCCAATACAGACTCCATCAATTTACAACTCTTCTCAACTTTTACACACACACTAACACTCACTGACCAAAGACAAGCAGAACTCCAATTGGAAAATTCTTCTGATTTAGACCATATGGACTTTTCTTCTTCTAAACACTTTACTGACCTCAGAAAAGTGGACTCTTCTCATTCAGAAAGAAAGAACATTGGTCTGGAGATGACCATGGATGGAGAGAAACTCATGGAACCACCGAAAAGTGATTCAAATGCATTCATTTTAGATGATTCAAGGTGTGATAAAGTTTTAAATGGTTCACCTCTTAAGGAAGCTGGACTTTCTTCCATCTTACAAAGTACTGTGTCTGGTCTAACATCAAAAAACCTGACTTTGGAGGAAACACCTACACTGATGGACAAAAATAAAGCAACATCCCAGTTAGAAAACACTTCTAATTTAGATGGTTCAGGCTCTCCTGAATTAAGAAATCTGGACTCATCTTATTCTGAAAGAAAGGGACCCGATAAAGGGGAACTTGTGGGAGCACTGACAAATGACTCCAATGGAGTAGATGATGTAGAGTGTGCAGAAACTGATCATCATTTATCTCCTGAGGAAGCTGGATGTCCTTTACAGAACAATGGTCTGGAGAAGAACAAGGATGGAGAGGAACTCATTGTACCCCTGGACTCCAGTGTAATGATTATAAATTATTCAGCACAGGATGAAGTTCTGAATGTTCCATCTTCTGAGGTAGCTGGACTTGTTTCCATCTCGCAGTTTAGCATCTCTGACACAGAGTTGATCAGTTCACAACATTCTACAACTTCTAAACTCACCTTGGTATCACCAGATGGAAGTGAATCAGAGCCTTATTTAGAGAATGCATCTGATTTCACTGGTGCAAGTAAAAATGAAGAACTATCAGATAATGTAAATAAACTGGAGAATCTCACTATTTCTCAAATATCTTTATCAGAAATAATGATGAATACAACTATGGTAGAACCTCTGAGACTGATTGATGAAGCTGAGGTTAAACCTTCAGAGGTAAATAGTAACATATTTGTGGATTCATCAGTAGATGCTCAGATGTTTGTGGATCCAGTAATAGATGGATGTCCTTGTGCTGAATCTTGTGACCATTCTAGGCTTCAACCTGAAGATGTGATATCGCTCCAAAATGATCAGGGACAATTTTCAAATCCAAACATCAACAAGGAGAACTTGGTAGAAAGTTCTGCTATTAAAGACTGTGATGATTGTTCAGCAGATGAATGTTCCTTGAGTCCGTTGTATTCTAACAGTTTTATTTCAGAGCCTAACGTTCCAATCAGTGATGAAACTTTGGAATTGGACAGTGATCAAACTGAAAGGCAGTCTAATAATTCAGATGATTTTGTAAATTTGAAATTTCTGAACACTTCCAGGGTGAAGGAATTCACTGCCATACCCCAGAAAGAGCAGGAGGTGATTTATTCGGAGAACTCGGGTGAGATTGACTCTTATGTGATGGTGGATTCAGCTGGTAAAAAATCACAAAGTGTCATCTTCGATTGTGTTCGAGGAAATGTTGTAGACAATGATGTAGGACAACTTCCAGGTCCAGTTGAGGTTTTCTTCAAAGAATCGACTCCTCTTGATTCTGTCACCAAATTGACCGAACAGGTCCTACAAGCAGACCAGGCTACGTTTGAAACAGTCTGTGCAAAAGAGCATGAAGTTAGTATTGCAAATGATGATTATTGTGTGCAGGAAAAGTCTGCACATCATGGTTCAGACACAAACAATAACACAAAGCAACACACACCTGATGCACCTCGCACTTTACGTCATTCTAAACTAGAACAGGAGCTCTGGGATCACATGCATTCATCTTTGCAAGACAGACCTTTGAATGTCTTTTCAAATTTATCAAGCAGTCTTTCTAGTTTCTTTGAGATCCCTGAACCAGTCCTGATGGAGTACAAAAGGGTTCTTTCAGATCCACCTAATGTAGAAGATGGTTCTCAGGAGATGATGTATGGAAAAGAGTGCCACTTGGAGGAAAACAAGGAACTTGTGGCATATCCTGCTATGTGTCCAATCACAGATCCTCAGCATGGACTGATTAATTCCAGTTGTCAAAGCACAGGGTTTTCACAAGCTCCTTCTATGAATGAACCTAAATGTCAGAAGATTTTCCAAGAGCAAAGCCTAATGCCCCACTCTGCGTTAATCAGTGTTACCAATGGATTAGGAAATGATGGATCCAAAACGGCACCTGTTTGTCCAGATTCTCTTCAGTTCCAGAGTTACCCTTTTATAGATGCTAACACTGATATAGCATCAGATTTGGAGCCCATTATGGAGTCGGAGCACCTTCAGGAGAGTTCAGACAGTTTGGATAGAGAACAGAAGCATCTTACTCTATCTGTAAACAAGGATGAATGTAACCCTTTACAAAGGGATGAAAATGATGTACTATACAATGACAGGTCTATGAAAGGAGCTTCTGATAAACCAGAAGATGTAAACACCATCACTTGTCTGACAAATTGGTATGATGGTAATGATGATATTCCCAATTCCGCATTTTCAGATCAAGACTTTATCACCACAAATGCTGAAGAAGTCGAAGAATCCAGTCACGGCCCAACGGGAAGCAGCTCCAACTCAAGTGGCAGTATCCAAAGCTTATTAAAGAATAGTGAGACCAAGGGCATGTCTACAGGGAAAAGCTCAATGTTCTCTAGGTTCACAAGAATCCCTTCCTTCCGCAAAAGCAAGAGAGAGTCCAAGGTTGGAAACAAGGTTGAACCTGAGACCGAACTGTGTCCTCAGGCTGGAGAGGAGAGAAATCAGACACCTTATCATAATCCTACTGCAGATCACTTGACAAAATATGAACCTCAATCTAGTGATGTCGTCTTTGAGAAAACCCTTGGTGTAACCTGGACTGGACAATCCAAACCCGTGCCTTGCTCCAAGAATACACAACAGCATAACAAATACAGTGAGCGAGTGCAAATGAAACCTGTACTTGATCCTCGAAAGAAAAGCAAGAGCAGTGATAACTTCCGCATGAAGCTTGCATTGGCTCAGAGGTCTCTGTCGAGTTTGTTTGACATCCGAACTGGTGAAAAAGACAACAACCAACAGGATTCCAACATGCTGAACCAGGATACAAAATCCAAGCCGCCTTGGAAGAAGATGAAAAAGTCTAAAGAGGCTGAGATACTAAAGAGAACTCTCTCTCTTCCCAGGCCAAGTGGTGCCAAATCTAGATGTCGTCTCCAGAGTGACTTTGTGTCCAGGTTAACTGTGGACTGTCCCGATCTTCAGGGATTCCAGAGCTCCGAGGAGGATTTTAAAAGTTCATCACACCCTGACGCATCAGTGTCCAGACCTGAGACAGAGCCTGCTGAGAGGAGCACATTATCTAATGGCCTAGCCGAAAGCACTGATGTTTTTGAGGCTGTCCAAAGTTATGAAAACATCTCAGAGACACTCGTGCACCCTACTGTTTTTCCTCTTGCTACTCGGCTATCTCCATCCTGGACAGGATCCCTGGGTTCTTTTGAAGGACTTGATATGCCAACTAGGCCAGTGACTCCCAAACCACAAAATCCTGGGGCTTGGAGCCATAGGAGCAGCTTCCGTTACCCCTCAAAATCTGTTACCACCTCCTTGTGCTCACTGGGTGAGGGTCCAAGTTTGGACAGACTGTCGGATCCCTCACAAAGGCGAACTGGGCAAAAAACAACACGACTTGCATCAGCTCAGACCTCTGATTCTGAAAACTTACTCGAAGACAGCAACTCGGACAACCAATCTCAAACCAGCCTGGTGTCCACCAACTCGGCCAACGAGCCTGAGGTGAGTCTTCATGACCTGTTGCTTCTTGTACGAGTCATGCAGCAGGTTTTATAAGTAGTAAATCACTATGGGGTGTACCGCTGTAGGAAAAATCAGTGGTGTGATGAAGCAAAGTTACTGCTGCCACCCTGAAGCTGATGTCATTTTCCCTAAAGCAGCACGTTTCCAAGTGTTTTATTCCATTATGCAACGACAACAGCGGGAGCACCTCATGTTTTTTTATCTGCTTATAGTTACTTTTAATGTTCAGTAACAGTTCATTAAACATTAGTTCCTGTTCTCACTTACACTACAGTAGCTATAAACAGTCAGTCCCACACCAGTCTTTTTTTTTTCCTCTCATGAAGTTAAAAAGACAAATAGAAAATGCAGCTTGCACTCGTTATTGAGAAACCACAAACTCTCCTGTCCTGAAGATGTCCCTGGAGACGCTTCCATACGTGTTAAATAAACCTTTCCTTACACAAAGCATCACTATCAATGATGACATGGTTTTCTTCGTTAAATAACGACATGTTTTTGATTGTCCACTCGAAAGTCTGCACAGGATGGTGGCAAATCATCTCTCCAGTCATCTTCCTCTGTGCTGCGTGTCCGAAGAAGGGATGGGCGTGTGGTCCGATCTCTCTCTGACTTTGGCAGTTGGAGTTTACCCCTGTGGGAAATTGGAGAAACGGTGGTCGATCCAATTCAGGAGAGGAACCTTAGAGAAAATGGGAAGGCTAAAGCACAGAAGAGGTCATGCTCAGATGAGCTGTTTGGGGAGTTCCAGAAGATGCAGCAGATGAAGGTGATGCTGCAGAGGAACCTCGGGATGCTGAGCATGACGTCTGAGGAGCAACAGAAAGTAAGAAGCTCAACAACAAGGGGACTGTTTCCTGGAACTTCAACATCCTTCCTGTTTCTGCGCTTCTACTTCCTGTTTCACTTCCTCTCGGGCACTCTTTTACTCAACTTGTAGTTGATAGGGTCTGTCTGCCTGTGTGTCTGTCGGTCTGCCTGTGTGTCAATCTGTCTGTTTACCTAATGGCCTGTCTTTCTTTGTTTTTCTGTCTGTCTGTCTCTAACTGATGGCTTGTTTATCTGTCTCTCTCCATGTGTCTTTCTCTTAAAATGTCTCACTTTTGAAGTTCTTTTGAGTTTTATTTGATAAAATCTTGTTCTTGTTTTCATGGCTCTCGTCGTTGTGGGAAAACATCAACTTCCTTTTCTCCTGTTTCTTCTTCCTGATTCTTCCTCTGGCTGCTTTTCAGGAACTTCTCGGAATTCCATAAACCTTGACTCTTGAAGTTTAGACCAGTGTAACAGAGAGAGAGGGAGAGCTGAGTGTGATGCTCTCTTTACCATTTAGCGATGATGATGATGATGATGATGATGATTGTGATGACCTGACATTATAAATCAGATGCTGTGTTTATAATTATCCAGATATTAGAGCTGTTGGTTGTTTTGTTGTCGTCCCCAGCTGCGGATGAGATTGTCCTTCACTTCTCCACAGCAGTTGTCCTCCATGTCTCTTAAAGATCAGCTCTTCTCTCAGAGCACTCCGATTGGACTCGACTGCCTCCACTGGCCACGCCCAGTTTCATTCTCAGGTGAGGATGAAGTGACGTATTTAGTTTGTACTTTAATATTAGACTGTGGATGGTTTCTGAATCGTGCTGGAAGCAGACAGTTTTGAGGCGGAGTAGATTATTGATTAAAGTCTGGACACCGTGTGACTCCGCAAGAACTGAACTAAACACGCTTCACACTAACGTCGCAGAGATGCGTTACCGTACAGCACATTTAGCACATGCACTTATCCAGAGTGACATACAACAACGTACAAGCTACTCTCATGTAGTCTGGGATATTCATCACAATAAAGTCTGGTGATGTTTTTATTATAAATCAAGAATCCTTTATTGTTTCATTTTGTATTTTTATTTCTTATTATTTGGCGATATTAGTGATACGATGGTTCACCATAATCATAATAGAACATTATTAATATAAACTGTCACTCTGACTGTCCTGTAGGGGGCGATGATCACTTTAAACAGACTTTAATTCTGTAGCGTGTGTGTGTGTGTGTGTGTGTGTGTGTGTGTGTGTGTGTGTGTTTGTTTTCAAGTACTGAATATGGTATATGTGTGTTTTCCTCAGTATTCTGTCAGTCTCTCTCTCTGTTTATCTCGGCCTGTCATTCTGTCTGTGTATAAAGATTGATGGAATAAACACGTGTGTGTGTGTGTGTGTGTGTGTGTGTGTGTGTGAATATTGGATGTAATACAGGCTCCTTTTGAGAAAAAGACACAAGAAGTCCATTATTGCTGTGTAACATTTCTGTCCCACACCGTGACCTTTGTGAACGCGGCACAATGAGCTGATCTCACAGCGCTACGCTAACACACTGCTAACACGGCTAACACACGGCTAGCGCTCGTCTCTTACCTGTTCTCGGTGACTGAGTGTGTGGAAGTGTGAGAGTGTGCAATCACTGAAGTGAGAGGAAGTGACGTGTGCGTGGTTCTTTCTGCAGAGTCGTGTCTCATTTGACCTTCAGAGCTCACACTCGGGCAGTGGGCCATGCTCGGCGAATAAAAAATGTTAAATATGAAGATGTGGTTATTTAATTTATGAGGTTTAACTGTTTATCCAGCTGCTGCTGCTGTTGGGAAAATCACAGAAGAAGCATCACTATGACATCATCAGTTACGCAACAATTCCACACGTTTTCTTCGCTCAAATTCACTGTTTTTTTTTTTTTGTCTCGACGCCTCACCAGTGTCATAAAACCATCTTTAAATGTTTAATCTTCTCTTTCTTTCATTCTTTTGTTCAGTTTTGTGAAAATCAACCATTTAAACTGATTTATAAATGATTTTTTTCTGATGCTCTTACATCACATCACAGGCATTTAGCAGCCACTGGTATCCAGAGTGACGTACACCACGCCCACAGCAGCCGGGGGGGTTCGGTTCCTCGCTCACGGGCGCTTCAGCCATTCCTGCTGGTCCAGGGAATCAAACCAGTGACCTTTCAGTCCCAAAGCTGCTGCTCTAACCTTTAGGCCATGGCTGCCCCATGCAACCCTCTTGAATCTCAAATAACCCTCTATTTTAATAATTATCATCTCATCCAGCCGACAGGTGATGAGTTTATGCCATCACCTGTCGACCGTCTGGCGTCGTCCACATTTCACCAAAATCACTTCTCCATCAGTTCTTCACTGATTTTGATTTTTTCTGGCATGAAGGTAGGGGAACCGAGGGTGCAGATAACTTCTACCCAGATTTCCTTAATTGCAATTATTAATGAAGTTATGGACTAATTAAGCCTTAATGAGTAGCTCAACAAAAATTGCTTCTTCTCGGTCAATTCCTCACAGTTTCGGAATATTTCTAGTAAATAGGTCGGCATTCCTAGGGTGGATATCGCTTCTACACTGAAAAAAATAAACATTGGCTCAAATAAAAAAAAATTGAGGTAATCAATCACACCTAATATTGAAGTTTTATACAACATGACCTCGCTGTCAGTTTACATTCTAGTAAAGTAAAAAAAAATTAGATTAAACCATAAACATA
>JAODXR010000016.1:42738669-42749654 GCA_028877395.1 Cathorops festae
TGTGTAGTGTTTATGAGCAGTGTTCAGTGTGTAGTGTTTATGAGCAGTGTTCAGTGTGTAGTGTTTATGAGCAGTGTGTAGTGTTTATGAGCAGTGTGTAGTGTTTATGAGCAGTGTTCAGTGTGTAGTGTTTATGAGCAGTGTTCAGTGTGTAGTGTTTATGAGCAGTGTTTAATATACCCTCTCCCACTTGGTGTTGATCTCCTGGGGGTTGATGGCGGTGTACGGATTGGTTCCTGCGATGTTGACATGGTAAGTTTGGACAATTTTAGTGATCTCATTGTGGATTCCCAGAATGGCCTGTCTCTCCTTATCCGCCTCCGGGAGGGTGGCCTTAAACTGCTCATGAGCCGTGCTCAAGCCCTGTAACACACACACACCACACACACACACACACACACAAACACACACACACACACAGTGTTTGTCATATTTATGTGATGGATGGACAGCAGACAGATGGAGGAATGGACAGGAGAATGAAGGTCCTGCACCTGGATCTCCTCGATGGTGTGGACGATGAAGGTGTCCTGCAGGTCCTCCATCGCTCCCTCCATCCAGTTATTAAAGGGCGCCGCCCTCTTGGCAAACTCCAGGTACAGCTGATCAATCGTCTCCAGCAGCTTCTCCGTTTTCTGAGAAGGAAAATGCACACATCTGTTCAGGTGTATGTTCAGGGGGTGCTACCTGTGAGGAGTGCATTCAGGTGTGTGTGTGTGTGTGTGTGTGTGTGTGTGTTACCTGCAAGGCCTCGCTGCGTTTCTGTGTCAGAGCTCCGAGAGCATCCCACTCATCACAGATCTTCTGACAGCGAGCATTCACACTGGGAGAGTCGTAATATTCCAACTCACTGCAGACAGACAGACAGACAGACAGAGAAAGTGTTAGACCTGCTTCAATGTAAAGAATATGTAGAATAAGTGCAGCCCATTTACTGAACTGTGTAACGGTGAGATTTGAGGTGTAAAGTGTTGAGGTGATGAAGAGGATGAACATGTTTACAGTCTAACTGTACGCAGTGTGTAACTGTTGTGTGTTGATGGTTTCAGTGGTGTGTACAGTGCCGAGGGGTGGCGAAATATGAATGTGTTTAATGTGTAAAGTTTTAGGGTGTGTAAAGTTTTAAGGTGTGTAAAGTTTTAGGGTGTGTAAAGTTTTAGGGTGTGTAAAGTTTTCGGGTGTGTAAAGTTTTCGGGTGTGTAAAGTTTTAAGTTGTGTAAAGTTTTAAGGTGTGTAAAGTTTTAGGGTGTGTAAAGTTTTAGGGTGTGTAAACACACTTGAGCTCCTGGGCGATGGCGGCAATCTGCTCCACGCGGTCTTGGTGAGCAGCGAGATCACTCTCAAACGCCTCATGTTTCTTCAGCAGAGCTTTAATCTCAGACAGAGACGCTGTCTCATAGTCCTTCTGATTCAACATGGCCTCCTTACCTATGCACGCACGCGCACGCACACACGCACACACACACACACACACGCACACAAAATTAGCTCATGTTTAAAGTCATTTAAATTCTGTAAAGCTGCTTTGCAACAATGTCTATTGTTAAAAGCTCCATAGAAATAAACTTGACTTCACACACACACACACACACACGCCAAGGTGTGTAAATGTCTGTAATTGAGGGTGTAAAGTTCGACATTGAACACACGTGTGTGTGTGTGTGTGTGTGTGTGTAAAACCTTCTGTCCAGGCTTCGTGTATAGCTGCTTTCTGGCGGAATTTCTCAGCGAGGTGGTCGAGTCTCTCCAGTCGGCGGATTTCATTCAGGAGCCACTCTTCATAGCCTTTCTCCGCCCCCTCCAGACCCCCCCATGCATTGGAGATATCCTACACACACACACACACACACACACTCTTAAAGTGTACCTGTAGTGAATTTTAATTACTAGCTATTTCAAAAGATCACGTCTGATACCAGTGGTTCCATCGCGTAACGTTCGTCAGAAGCTCTTGTTAAGTACGGACGAGTTTTAAGCCACTGCAGTCAGGCACGGTCAGCGACATGTCGCCTCCTTCACAGGCCGTTCCGGTACCAGTAGTGACGCACAGTCGTTGGTTTGCCCGATTGTCTGGGCTGCAGTGGACTGGTGACCGAGCCCGTGTTGCAAACACCAGTCTAAGAGAACACGTTATCAACCGATCTGCTCATCAGAAATAGAAGAAATATTTACACTTACTCGAGCTGCTCTTTGGCTGGATCAAGTCCAAGTAAATAAATAAATATATATATTTTTAAAAGGCTCCGTTCATCAGTGTCACAGTTTTCAAGACTGAATCGAATCGCTGTCCTGAATGATGAACTGAATCATGAATCGAATCGCTGTCCTGAATCATCTGAAGCGCATAAACGCGCGTGCCATCTCGCAACAAGTTTCACCACCAAACAGCCCAAACTACATCAGACAGATTTTATCCTGTTTACCATGGGTGTTCACCGTGAAAGAGAAACCAACTGACACCAAAAGAGTGAAAGTGATCGTCATGCCGTCACCATCTCCGCATCCAAAATCACTCACTCGTTCACTACTCCCTACTCCCTATATAGTGAATTACTGTATAGTGAGCTCATTGGTAAAATGGAAAAACACTTTCAGACACGAGTCCGTCACGCTGGTATTTACGTCATTACTGTCACACAATTAAAACGTGCCGGATCAGTCGGCTGGTGGGTTTCAAAATAATAAACACGTGTGTTTCTGTGATAAATCCATATTACACCGAGCGCGTTTCCCACATTAACCAGTGCAGAGTCCTCGGCGTCTGCTGCAGCTTTCACTTCTTTTAAATCAAGACTGAATACTTTACTCTTCGCCGCTGCCTTTTATTAAATCACATTTGAGACTTTTAATTTGATTTTTTTCAGCATGATGGGATATATTGCTTTGTTAGTGCCCATTGGTTGAACGCTACTTTTTGTGATGCATTGTGGGATACTTTGAGTGCACTATATAGGGTGTAATGATCCTCACTATCATTTCGGACAGCACTACAAAATGGCGTCCTCAGCATACAGCGCCCTACATAGTGAGTAGGGAGCGATTTCGGACGCAGGGCACGGGAGCGGTCTTTTATGAATGCGTAAATGTGCGCTCTGCGCTCCGACTCTGGTGTGACCAAATAAGGTGACAAGTTTTATGTTTCGTCCAATTTAGGTCATTTAAAACTAATATTGTCAGTGAGGACAGAGGGAAGTGTAAAGTGTAAAGTCTGTCAATGTGTTTATCATGCTGGTATGATTAAAAAAAAACCTCAAACATATTTATCTCAATCCATGACCTACTCATTGTGAAGCCGTCGAGCGTCACCGGCGAAGCTCTCGACCCCAGAGTACAACCAGAGCTACTCTCACATCATCTCATGAAATGATAGATATGTGCCATAAAATAAAGATCTATTACAGGTATCATCTCATCTCATCTCATTATCTCTAGCCGCTTTATCCTGTTCTACAGGGTATATCTATATTTATTCAACGTGTTCTGAAGTTACTTGACTGAGAATCTCGACCGACAGAACACTGCTTGTTTACTCGCACCCGATCACCCGGAATCGACGACTGTACGTCACCTCCGGCCGGCAGTGGCTGCTCCCTGCAGTTCTGACTCCGCGGGTAATTCACGGAATAAAACTGCCCATAAATGTGCTTTACAGTGTTGTTTTGGACCGAAAGTCTGGGTCTTTTGTTTATAAGTAATGCAAAAAGCACGATTAATGTAGGCGTGACCAGCAGCGGTGCACTTTAACCCTGATGCTCTCGGCTCTGAGTAAGCTGAACACACGGTCATGTGATTATAAGAGAGTGATGAGGGAGTGACGCTGGCGAGCGACTGACCGACACCATCTTCCCCTCCGAGGGCATGAAGGCCGGCCGGTTGCTGAGCCTCAGTTTGGTCTGCAGTGTGTTGAAGTTGATCTCCAGCTGACATTTCTCCTGCACTTTAGGAGGTTTGTGAACTCTGCGATAATCTCTGAAGTCCTCCAGCTTCTGCTGCATCTCCACCATAGTCTTCTCTGGAGCTCTGTTCTCCAACCACGGGATCGTCCTCCTAATCCACTCCAACAACTACACACACACACACACACACACACACACACACACACACACGTTAATACCACAGGTCTGTGATTTATATCAATATACCCATCCACACACCCTCAACTCACATCACTGGCGAGTTTCTCGTAGTCCTCCATCAGGTGCTCGTTCTCCTGATTGACAGCAAGAACTTTGCAGATACGATTGGCTGCTGTCTCGGCCTATCAGAGAGCAGAACCCTTAGTGGTGTGTGAAGCACATGACTGTCATTCTTCATCTCTCACACACATGCACCAGTAACCTGCAGTGAGGATGGCCAACACACCTGACCCACAGGTCCATCTGCTCGAGTGTGTACACTTACTAACTGCCCACTTACTATAAACACACTGTGCGTTAGTTAGCTGGGGTTTATCTGGGAAGGTGATGTCACTTAGGTGGTTTAAGGTGTGTGCAGTGTTCAACACTTAGGCATGGGCTGATAATCAAGGACATCGCAATACTTGCTGCTCATATTCCAATCAGGAGCTGAAACTTCAGTGGCTTCTAAAGGCCTTTATTTTGGACTTTTATTTGAACGAAGGTGTTTCAGGTTCGTAACCCGAGCTGCCGTGGCCACAGCGTCCTTCAAAACCTGCTCAAATCAAAGTAGTGCGATCCTGATAGAACTGCTGTTACACGCTGGATCAAGTCTCCATGAACACAGTCACGAGCCATTAAACAAGCCAGTGTTACACACACACACACACACACACACACACACACACAGGAATATCAGCACATGCCTACTGAACACAGTTCCTGAACAACCCAAACACTTCAGTTTCTAAAGTAACAGTAAGCGATGCTGCATGCTAACACTATTAGCATTAGTAAAGGAGTGAGATGCTAAACTGAACGATGTGTGCAGCTTAAAGCCTTACAAACTGCATGCTTTTTTTTTTAAAGCAAACACCAAAATGCATTCTGGGTTTGTGTACCACGAGGGGCTGACCTCTTCAGGAGCTCATATTAAGCACTGGAATAAAGAACATTTCCATAAAATAAATAAATAACAACAACACACAATGAGGGCTCCAATCAGTGCATCAAGCCCAAGCAAACACCGCTAACACAATTAACGCATTCAACACTTCCTGTTACTCCACACCATACTGGTTATACCCCGCCTTTCCTCTGGTTCGGTCCCAAACGCCCGAGTTCATCGCTACTCCGCGTTACACTAATATACAGGTTTTATACGTGTAATGTTTCAGAAGCAGGCTTGATGCACACTGGGCCTCAGGAATCATAACGCACTGAGTTTCCCACAGATATTACATCACGGCTGTGTCTCCTCACTCATGGAACAGAGTGGACCACCAAGGAGTCTTTAGCTTACTATTATAAAACACAAAGTACTGGCACCCATTCAAAGGGCACGCCATAGGTGGAAGGGTGCCATTACTTTGAGAAACCGTTTAATCTATAATATCCTACAGAAAACTCAGAGGAAACTAAGAGCAAAGTGAGTGAAAGTTCAGCCGCAGTGAAAGCCCAAAGGCCTGACCTTTACCTCTAATGGATCAAAGGTCAAAGGTCAGGCAGGAGGAGATCCTCACCTTCTGAGCACCAGAAAAGGCGTGATAGAAGCAGGAGACATACGTCATTATAGCCTTCTCATCCGGCCTGAGAGTACCGACGATATCTACAGCACAGCACAGAGAGAGGAGGAGGAGGAGGAAAGAGGAAGAGGGGGAGGGTAAAAAGAACGGGGCAGGGGACGAAGAAAGATGCGGTGAAGCAAAGCAACCTGAAGGCAGTGTGTTCAGTATGCAGGGCGTTTAGGAGATCAGCTGACAGTGAGGGATTTTATTGGCTCCTGAGCTGCAGTAGCCCCGCCCCACATAAAAGTAAAAGCCCTGCTAAAATCACCATTGTGACCCCAGGAGTGAGAAAGAGCACGTCCACATGAAAGAAAGCCATGCTGGAAAGAGCATAAGGGTCACGAGCGGTCTTAGGGGTCAAAGGTCAGGGGCGGTACCTTCTGTGCTCCAGAAAAGGCATGGTAGAAACTGGACACATAGGTCATTATAGCTTTCTCATCAGGACGAGCTGTGTTCACTATGTCTGTGGGGAAACACATGTTTTATACACACACACGCGCGCACACACACACGACTACACATATTAAACATGCACACACACACACACACACACACACACACACACACACACACACGACTACACATATTAAACATGCACACATACAGAACCATGAGTTCATACCTTCTGCATCCAGCATCTTGGGAATGTCCAGGTATTTCTCAGCCACTTCAAAGGCGTTGTTTAGATTGGTAACAGGATCATCCTACACACACACACACACACACACACACACACACACACACACACACACACACTACAGCATTTCCATTGTGTTTTGTGGGTGTGTCTCCATCTGTGCTTGTGTTCGTCTGTGTGTGTGTCACCTTGCGCAGTTTGTCATAGTTGATCAGTTCAGGTCTGTGTCTGTGGATGAGGGCATTAAAGGCCAAACCATCCTTCCAGCTAGAGGGAGAGGGGGAGGGAGGGGGGGTTATTAATAATAATTTCTCTCTCTTCCCCCATTGCCATCAGACTCCTGAACAGCTGACAGGAATCTAAAAGCACGGCCACCTCCCTGTAAGCAGCCCTCGACGGTTTACGTGTGAAGAGTTTCGTTGCAGAGTGGTGTCTCCACCATGTTCGACTTCTGCATTTTATTATTGGAAATGACTGTTCAGAAGTCCTGTCATCTGTGTGAATTCCTGCCCTTCAAATATTTTGAGAACATACTTTTTAAATCTATATAATATGTATTTTGCAATGCCCAATACAAAAATGTCAATTTCCCAAAATGTTCTAAAGTGGATATACACCATTCTGCACTGAAACTTCATTTGTTTGCACATATTTGCACATTACTGCCCTTTTTTGCTGCTACGTCTGATCATTGCCTCGTTTTTGTATTATACTGCCTATTTTGCACTTCATTTACCTTTATTTTGTATTATACTGGGGTTTTTGGCTTTCATTTTACACTACATTGCCTTTACTTTATATTATTTGAAGGACATGTTGATGGTCAATTCCACTGGAACGTGACGAGTGAAAGGGTTCATTCATTCATTTCTTCCATCTATTTATTTGTAATTGTCATTCATGGTGGACAGCGAAGGATTTCACTGTGCAAGAGAGCATGTCCTTACTGTACAGATAAACACTTTGAACAGCAACAATATAATAATAATAATAATAATAATAATAATAAGTTCCAGCAGTGGTCAACAGGGGGCAATGTTCCACACAGAATACTAGAGACTTGCGAACGTCACAGCTACAGTTCGTTGCATTAAATCTGTCACTGACCATCAGAAGCTTAATTAAAAACAAAATTAACAAAACTCCATCGACTCTACTGCTGTAGAGATTTTACACGTCATGTGTAACCAACTGAGATCAGCGCACACCAAGTTATTACACAACGTGGGGGAACTATTCCAGCGGGTTTATATTCACATCTGAACTCCCACAATGCACTGAGCGGGTCTACGGAAAGGACTACCGTGAGCATTCACTGACTGTAAAGAGAGGGTGTGCGGTGTAGGGGAATAAATCACTACCTGATGTGGAAGTTCTGCACGTTGACATTTTTGTACGGAGCCGTTTTCCTCTGACACCACAACAACAAGCCTTCTTTAGCCGAGGTCTCTGTGAGAGAGACAGACAGACAGACAGACAGACAGACAGAGAGACAGACAGAGAGATGTTTACACTAATGACAGCAATGAAAAGGTCAAAAGTATGGACACGACCTTCACACTCCAAACACTACAGAATTAATATGGACTGCATAAGAACTGGCGGTGCCAAGCACACATTAAAGGTCATGGTGAAACACACACTTCACTTTCCCAGGGCTGCAGTGTAAACTGGATTAAACCAGTTCTGTTTAAGGATCAAGTCAGAGTGAGAGGGACCCAGCACTAACATGCTAACAGTGTATTAGCACTGCACGCTCCTGCTGCAGCTAGCCCGTCACTCATTTATCCACAACTGTTTTCACTGCAGCAGCTTTCCACTCACTGCTTCCCCCGAGGATATCGCTGCTTTTGGGGTGGGGGGTAAGTAATTAATTCCCATGGAAAAAAGTCAGATAAGGAATGGTGTGTGTGTGTGTGTGTGTGTGTGTGTGTGTGTGTGTGTGTGTGTGAGTGAGAGAGTGTGTGTGTGTGAGAGAGAAAAAAAAAAAGTGCGTCTCTCTTACCCTCTACTGAGATGTCCTGGATGGCGAAGCGGAGGATGATGGTCCAGATCATACCGAGGGTCATCTTTACATTTCCATCAACAATTTCTACACCACACACACACACACACACACACACACACACACACACACACACACAGTTTAAATCTCTCACTGCACTGTAAGAGGAGTGGAGCTGCTGTTGTGTTGAGTTAGTGTGGGTGTCAGACACCGTGTGTGTGTGTGTGTGTGTGTGTGTGTGTGTGTGTGTGTGTGTGTGTTTTCCTGGTTATGGTTGAGTTTGTGCAATAATGCAGCTACACTACAGGTGAATTACAGCAGCAGGTAAAATAAACATTTAAAAGCTCATGTGCGTGCTGTGATAAGCACAGTGTCACACCAGCAGGAGAGAAGCGATTGCTCTCAGAGTGACGGAGCGAGTGTGCGATGCTCAAAATGAGGCCGAGGAGGCTGAATATTTCGCCAGCACATTGTACAGAAGTCAACTATTTTATTTCAGCCAATCATAAACAAGCAGAGAGCAGTGAGGGGGTGGGATTTATAGCCTCCATCCTCTGAGCCATCATTCCACAGAGTGCAATGCACACCACCACCACCACCACACTAGCACTTACTATATCCTACTCACATGGAGCGCGCGTGTGTGTGTGTGTGTGTGTGTGTGTGCGTTTACCCTCTGCTCCAATAGACACGAGTTTGACTCCTTTGCTGGCAATGAAGTCGAGTGCTTTGTTGACATTGTTGATCTTGTGGACTCTCATCTTCCCTCGCTCAGGTTTGGGTAACCTCTCACCTACACACACACACACACACACACACACACACACACACACACACACACACACACACACTTAACTTTCCCAAAACATCAAATACATTCCGCTAATTCAACACATTAAGCTACAACACGCGTCACATCATGAACACCGCCAACACACACAGTCATGTGACGTCACATTGCTATTAGACACTGCTCAGTGAACACTTTGCTCTAATTGGTCAGCGGAGGCCCTGGGAGGAGTGTCCAACAGCAGTGCAAGCTGGGAGATTCAAACAGGGAGTGGGCAAAGTTTCAGCCTCACCTGAGATGACCTCGAGCAACAGCATGAGTTTCAGGCCGTCTCTGAAGTCCTCCTCGATGTTCTCGATCTGAGTCCCAGCTTTACGCAGGTGAGAGTTACACCACGCTGTGAACGTCTGCAACACAGGGAGAAACATCACACATGGGGAGGAACTGCAGGCTGAGCAGGAAGTGACCTCAGACATGGGCAGGAGGTACAACTAATGAAAGCGAATCCAAAGAGAAACAGCTGATGTGCCCTCAATGCTTCATTACTTCCTATTCCACACGACGCAGTGCACTATTCTGGGTAACCAAGTGTGTGTTTATCAAACATCCTCCTCATCATTTCACACGAACACACTTCTCCTCGAGTGCCCCAGTGCATTATGGGAATTCTCCATCACAAACACTGACCTTGTGTAGCAGTGCATTGTGGGAATTCAGAGGAAAGTGGATGGAAAAAAAGACCAGATGTTACAGCGTGGTAGGAAAATATTACATGGCCTTACACACACACACACACACACACACACACACACACACAAAGAGTTCATTGAGTTTTGTGAATGAGTCCCTTCAGTCTAGCTGAACAAGCACCCACCAGTGACAGACACACACGTCTACAGTGTTATCATTTGTCCATCAATTCCGTTTACACGTTTAATAAACACGCGTCACTTTTAAAAAGTAACAACGTGCAGATCAAACGGCACCTTTCCGATGAACTCGCGCTGCAGAACCCCGCCTCTCTCTCACATGCGGTATTGAGACCCGTACGGTCAGGACCTACAGGACCAAACGCAATGCGGAGTCTGGTGCCACTTTAGTGTTTGGTGGTGACGTCGGTGTTCTATTCCGATGTTCACCGCACGTTCGCCATGCTCTCCTCTTTCTCGAGAAATAAAAACACAAAGAACTAAACGCATTTCTCCCGTTGGCGTGGAAAGTACAAATTAATATATATATTAGTAACGCAGTCAGTAAGGGAGCGTCTAAAAAGTGCACGACCTGGGCAGCTAGAGGAGCTTTTGGATCAAACAGTTGTAGGGACTCATGGAAAGGAACTTCATACCGTCAAGGGCTCCGTCTGCGTTCGCACCACTGACAAACACTGAAATGACGCGAGGTGGCTTGCTGGTGTGATGTTAGCAGAAAATGCTTGTGAAGGTTTTTATATATATTTTGCTTAGACATTGTGTTTTGCCAACAGCACCGCATTTCCTCCGTCACAGATACACTTTATTAAGTCTTGACTTCACCACTGGTGAATTCGTGTCCCCCCTCCCGCCATTTTTTTTTATGCTAAACATTTAAGTGCTGTTTACGCAGCTAACTCGTTACACTGATTTTTAAAAATGCCAGTTGCCGGTGCTGCGTTGGCTCACGTTCAACAAATCACACTGCTCAAAGTTCCTCTCGAGCCGGGAGAGGGCCTACACTGAAGTAAGGTAAGCGTACCCATTAAGCCCATGTACCCTTTAAGCCCACTTTCAACTGAGGTGAATTAAAAAAAAAAGAACAACATTTTTGTTGCCAAACATGACTTCATTCAATTAAATATTTTGTTCTTTACACCTTGTTTTTATTGCATACCAAT
>JAODXR010000017.1:182914-195443 GCA_028877395.1 Cathorops festae
CACACACACCAGGTATTTAGTTTATGAGAACAGGATAAAGCGGCGAGAGATAATGAGATGAGATTTAGAGCTCAGCTCACCCAGTCAGCATTCAATAGCACACAGTTCACAGCTCGCGAACGAGCCAGCTGAGCTCTGTGTCATGACTCAGTTCGTGAACGAACGAATTCTTCTGCTGAACTGAACGACTTGAACGAACTGGCGGGAAAGAATCGCCATGTCCCATCACTACTGCTGTCAGAGCTGCTGTCGTAGAAAACTAATCAACACCTTCTGACCAATCAGAGTCCAGAACTCAGCAGCAGTGTGGTGTCAAGGCCAATTTATACTTCTGAGTAGAATCCACTCTAACATCCACACTCAGGCAGGGTGAAGTAAGGTGTACGTCTCCTCTAGGAGGCGCTGTTGCATGAAACACACCAGAATTTACTGCTTTTACAGGAAGAGCGAAAAAGCTCCGGGTTCTGCGTTTTGCTGTTGGAATAATAGACAGAAAATAATGTGGACAGAATGTTGTTTTGAAACAAATTTACTGGGGAAAATCAACCTCGAGTGATTAATTATAACCCAAGTGAATCTCACTGAATGCGTTTCTGAGCCGTTTTGACTCCGCTGTGTTCGGCAGGATGAGCGACTCGGGGCACTTTGGTGTAACGAGGGTTTAAATCCATGATTCTATCAGTAGCCGGGTTTCCGTTGCAGTTTTGTGCAAAATAGAAGTGACTTTAAAAAAAAACATCGACAAAACAATTGTGAATGTTGTGTTTCCACTCAGTGATGTGATTAAAGCTGGTTTTCTCCTCCTGTGATCGTCATTCAGATCTGAGACCTGATGTTTGGCACAGGATTTCAATCACATCCACCGTCATGGTAGTGTTTAATCAAATGCAAAAAAAAAGTTTCTATTTTAATTTTTCGAAATATTGCTTTGTCCAATCGTCTGAAAAACCACCCGAAGCAGGCGCATGACCCCTGTGACATCTGAGAGGTCGTTTAATTGTTTCCCTCGCTTGTTTTTGTAGTTCACTTTTTCAAATTGTGCATTAATCAGGTTAACGGAAATGTGGCTAATCATCGACTGATGGCGGTTTTATTATTTCTATCGAGTTACTCTGGTTTACACCACAACATCGAGTGTTTATTCAGAGTCTGTTAGACGAAAAAGACAGGAAGTGTTTGATCCTGCAGGAATAAACTGGACGTTATAAACTGATATCTCAATGTTGTAAGAGTAGATTTCTGATGTTGGTGGAGAAGAAGCAGCAGATGGAAACATGATGTTCCTGAGTGGACCGATCGCAGTCGCTGTGATGTGTGGGTATATTTTTGGGGTGATGTGTGTGGGTATATTTTTGGGGTGATGTGTGTGGGTATATTTTTGGGGTGATGTGTGTGGGTATATTTTTTGGAGTGCCGAGCCCATTACTTTTACGGACTGTCCACTGAAGATGGCGTCTGAGGAAGCCCAAACTCAGGTAAGGTCGCTGGCTGTGTATTTACTCTTCTACACGCTCTGTCCGTGCACTTTTAGAGACAGACGCGCCTCGTTTTGTTTGTAGGAACCCTCTACTCACTTCCACACAACCGTCATCATGTTTAGAGCTTTGCAATGGTTTTAAAACTAGCGTTTTGTATCGGCAAAAAGACGCCCCGCCCACTGCCGTGTTAGCGCTTTCCGGTTGAAATCGCAAAAATTCTCAAAACACATCCGACTGCCGTGACTGTGGCAGCAGCTGAGCGCGCGCGCCCCCAATGATGCGGAAATAGACCTGAACGCATTCTTCTTCTTCTGTGAATTTATTGGCGGTTGGCATACGCAACGTTGCATTACCGCCACCAACTATATACTTGTGTAACTACAAGGGGTGGAGCTTCAACGGAGGAGTGACAAAAAAAAAAAGGATGAGGGGATGAAAAAACTAGTAATACTGTTATGAAAATAGATACATAAATAAACAAACAAAATAAATAAATAAATCACTACCTAAATAGTGTTAACTAGATCCTAACATAGAGTCCTGTATTTTTAAGAAATTTAAACACAAATCTCCAAGCTGAAGGCAATGAGAAGGAAAATAATCTCTCAAGAGAGAACCTGGTCTCACCCAGCTCTCTAATCTCCTCAAGCAAGATAGCCCTTTCCCTGCTGTATGCTTGGCACACTAACATAACATGGTTGACAGTCTCCATCTCCCTGCAGTTAACACAGTACCCTGTGGCATGCTTGCCTATGATATGCAGGTTGTGGTTCAGTCTACTGTGTCCTATCCTTAGCCTTGTGATTATTTGTTCCTCTCTACGACTCCAACTGCACTGTCGCCTAGTAGGGACCTGCTTTTGTATAGTGCGAAGGGAGCTACCCCTACTCTCCCTGTCCCACTGCCCCTGCCATACGCCTAGCATTTCAGTTACTATAATGCGCTTGACTTCAGCTTTACTAAGCGCAACGTTCAACTGAACATCAGAAGTTAGAGCATCTTTAGCCAGCTGATCTGCAACTTCATTCCCTTCAATATCTGAATGAGATGGAACCCACAGAAAATTAACTGAAATATCTTGGCGGTGCAGTCTAAAAAGAATTTGAAGGACGTCATACAATAAGTCGGGTCTACACACTGACTTGCCGTGCAGAATACTAGTCAATGCTGACAAGGAATCAGAGCAGATAACATTACATCTGGTTTTTACATCTGCAATCCATTCTAACGCAAGCAGGATTGCAAGTAACTCTGTTGTATAAACTGCAAGGTGGTCAGATAGTCTTTTTTTAATCTTTATCTTGTACTTTGGGATAAACACTGCTGCTGCAGTCTTCCCAGTTTCAGGGTCTTTAGACCCATCTGTAAAAATCTGAACCCCTTCAGAATATTTAGAGCGTATATGCATATTAGTCAGGTATTTCATATCGCTTTCCTCCTCAGCATCATTGCGCACTTTAACTAAATCAAGATCCACTGTAGGCATAATAAAAAACCAGGGTGGAATAGCAGGCAGTGGTACCACACAGCTGTGAGCCAACTTGGTTAGGCCAAGCTCTTCAGCTTGGCAGTTCCCAACCCATCCAAAACTATTGAACTTTGCCTTTCCATGTTCCCAACATTGCTTCAAAATGTCCTTGGTAGGGTGATCCTCTTTATGACCTTGCAGGTTCGTCCAATAAACCATAGCCAGCTGCTGGCGCCTTAAAGATAGTGGCAGTTCCCCAGCTTCTACCTGGAGAGCTGGAACTGATGAGGTCTTAAATGCCCCACTGCACACACGTAGGGCCTGTGCTTGAATTATGTCAAGTTTCTGCAGATGCGTTTTTGCCGCTGATCTATACGCTATACATGCATAATCTAATGAGGATCTTATTAGTGCAATATATACGTTTTTTAGTGACATCATAGTGGCGCCCCAATCACTCCCCACTAGACATCTAAGTACATTTATTGCTCTTTTACACTTAATGACAATTCTTTGAATGTGATCCCTAAAAGTCAACTTGCAATCCATCCAGACCCCTAAAAACCTCACCACCTCAACTTGTTTGAGTGGCTGACCATATAAGGTAATATGGACAGGGGGAACCTTTCTTTTCTTAGAAAAGCAAATGACCTGAGTTTTTTCCACTGAAAAACGGAAGCCCCATTTACCACCCCAGTTCTCCACACAACTAACCGCTGCCTGGAGCTTCTGACTGACAAACGCCGGGTTTCACCCCCTCACCCACAGTGCCCCATCATCGGCATACAGAGATCTGCCAATATTAGCATCTATGTCAGAGAATATGCCATTGATCATAATACTGAACAACAGAGGGCTGCACACACTGCCCTGTGGAACCCCATTATCCACTGGGTAAGTATGAGAATATGACTGTCCAACACGCACCTCAAGGGTTCTATTTAACAGAAAGTCCATGACCCAATTATACAGCCTGCCACTTATCCCCATTGCCTCCAATTTAATAAGAAGTCCCTCACGCCACAGCATGTCGTATGCCTTCTCTATGTCGAAGAAAACTGCATTAACTTGCTCCTTGTTTGCTTGAGCTTTCCTTATTGAATCCTCCAAACACAGCACTGGATCCATGGTCATCCTCCCTCTGCGAAAGCCACTCTGACAGGAACTAATTAAGCTTCTCTTTTCCACAATGTAAGTCAACCTATCTGTGACCATACGTTCCATTAGCTTACACAGGTTTGAGGTCAATGCAATAGGCCTATAGCTCGTTGCCTCACTCTTTTCTTTACCTGGCTTCAAGACTGGAACCACCACAGAATGTTTCCAAGCTAATGGTATATCCCCTGTCTCCCAAATCATATTGAAGAGTTGCAGAAGCACCCTCTGCGCCTCAGGGCATAGCTTGTCCACCATCACGTAGCAAATTTCGTCCTTACCTGGAGAAGTAGACCTGACTCCGCTCAAAGCCCGCTTTAACTCAAACATGGTAAAAGGTAAATCAAAAGTCTCATTCACAGTAACCTTTTTCTCCAACACCTTAGGATGCATCCTTACCACGCCTTCTCTAGCCGCTCTAGCCTCGGGAGATAAATTATCCACACTATGGATACGGACAAATACCTTAGCTAAAGCTTCTGCTTTTTCTTTATCTGTTGCCATGATTTCTTGGTTATAGTGAATAGCTGGAAAGGAATATTCCCTCCTAATTCCTCCCATTCTTCTTATCATCCCCCACACGTCATTAATTGAGGTGTCTCTTCCTATAGTATCACAGAATGCTCCCCACCGCTCTCTCTTTGCCTTCCTTATCACCCTCCTGACTGTGGCTTGGGCTCTCTTATACTCGACCAGGTCAGCAAAGGAGAAAGATGACTTAACCTTTTTAAAAGCTCTGTTTCTTACCTTTAATGCCTCCTTACACTCATCCGTCCACCAAGGCACCATTTTACGCTGTCCACTACCTGTAGCTTTCCCAATGAATTCTAGAGCAGAGGAGTGCAATATCTCTGTAATCTTACCGTTAACAGCATCAACATTCTCATACAGTTCTAAGTTACAGTTCATCAGTCTAGTACTACAATTTCCACTGAAATCATCCCATTTAGCCTTTTTAAAATCCCACCTGGGGAGGACTACTTCCTCGATTAGTACTGGTCCTACACCAATTTCACACATGATTGGGTAATGATCACTACCAACACAATTGTCCTGCATAACATTCCATTTAGAGCACCTTGCAAAATGTGCTGAGACCAAAGTAAGATCAATAGCTGACTCCCGCCCACTTGAGACGTCGATTCTGGTCCCCCTCCCATCATTGAGGCAGATAAGGTCTCTCTCCTCCAGCAGCTCCTCAATTACATTACCATTGCTATTTGTTTCTGCACTCCCCCAGAGGGCGCTGTAAGCATTAAAATCCCCGCACCATATCATTTTGTGAGCCACGTCACCCAAAAACTCATCAAGCGCATCTTTGCTTAATGCTTCGCACGGATTGTAGTAGTTAACAACCAAGATGTTAGAGTTACCTACCCATACCTCAATGATTACCCCCTCTACCTCTTTACTTACTTTAATAGTTCTATATCCCAGCCCCTTAATTACAAATACAGCCACCCCTCCGCCAGGACCATTCTCCCTATCCCTACGCACACTTACATACCCTTGTAACACAAAATCTAAATGTGGCCTAAGCCACGTCTCTTGCACACATATGACATTAGGCTTTACATTCAAATCTTCTACAAACTTCTTGAATTCCTGCCCATTGGAGCAGAGACTTCTAGCGTTCCACTGCAAGATACTTAAAACCATTAGGAACCACCACATGATGCTGGCTGTGATGCTGATTGTCCACTTTGAAAAACATTTAACGCTTTATTAATTTCTTCAAAGGAAACTTCCGCTCCTACATCGAAATGCCTTCGTGCAGCCTTAACAATAATCTTGATCTTCTCACTTTTCTTATCTGTTAATGCTGTGCAATTTATAACTTCAGCGAGGAATGTCAAGAATTTCACGCTCTCCACTTGTATAGTATCCTTAATCATGGGCCTAGGTATTTCCCTACTACGCTGATAAGGATTATTTTGGCTTTGCCCCTGCAATCTTTGACCAGTTTCAAGTTTTCTTTTGCTATCCACTTTCTTAATAGCTTCCGCGTAGGTAAGTTTCTCCTCTACCTTAACTCGTTGCACTTCAGCCGCTCTTTTGTGTGCTTGACAACCTTTGTATGCTGCGCTATGTGAGCCTCCGCAATTGCAACATTTTACGCTAGCGCCTTCCTTGCATTGACCGTAATCATGGTCTTCTCCTCCACATTTGCCGCACCGTTGTTTGCCTCTACAAATAGCTGCCACATGCCCAAATTTCTGGCATTTAAAACACCGTAGTGGCGGCGGGATGTATGGACGAACCTGAAAGCTCATGTACCCTACTCTAACCCTAGTAGGCAATACTTTCTCATCAAAAAACAGCAGAATGGAAAGGCTCTCCTTCTTAACTTGCTCTCGGGTGTACATCAGCCTTCTGCATTTGACCACCTTGGCTCCTGACACATTGCTCAAGATATCCTCACATGACAAGTCAGTTGAGACTCCAGTAATTACTCCAAGCTCGAGTTTTTTACGCTCCCATTCCGTACATTTAATTTTCTTTCCTTCCATCTCATTCATCCCAAGTAGCTTATCCCGCTGTGTAATGTTGGAACACCCAATGATTAAACTACCATCCCTTAGTGGAGTAACCTTTACTGACCCTACCGCTTTATGAAGTGCTTTGGTAATTTTCAGGGGGTTAATAGAGCTAGGGGAGTCAAACTGTACTTTTACCTTGAAGTCGACTTGCCTTGCCACACGCTTTGCATCGCTATCTTTATCTAACTCTGAGTGAGCATCTTCGCGACCTCGTTTGTTATCCGTCTTCTTTCCATTCGTCTTTACCTGCCATTTCTGTTTTGAATTTCCCTCGTCTACTGCTTCCATCTCTACCACAGAATCTACATCACTTCCTAGAAAACTACCGTCACTTCCTTCCGTATCCACTCCATTACCCAGTTCATCCAACAACTCGCCACCACCCTCTACCGCCAGCCGTTCCCGGGGAGACCGACTACGCTCTCGATGGTCTGTGCTGCGAGACATTCCGACCACCAGAGCGCGACCCTCTATCCCTGAACGCATTTCACTGCGGAGTTTCCTTTAAAGCGGAAACAGCGGCCAGAAATCCTCAGTGGCCGCAGTCAAGCGACACGCATGCGCAGTCCACAGTAACGTGGTGCGCGCAGATAGGAGCAGCTACACCGTGAACGCGCACGGAGCAGTGAAGTGTGTCGCGCATGCGCACGGAGCTACTTCCGCATTGGACGCTTCCTCATTGCTGGCGGCGCGAGTCGCAGTTTATCACTTTATTTTAGAATAAAGATTCGTGAGGCGGCGCGGCTCGGCTCGGCTCGGCTCTCTCACTGCGACTCACAATGTCCAAACCTCCGCCCAAACCCGCCAAACCAGGTGAGTTTAACACCTTTAACTCCCGATCACAGCTCCGACAGCACAGGGGCTCACCGACAGGAGCGGAACTCTAAACACAACACACACACACACACACTCTCTCACTCACACAGAACCCAGCGAGTCCGGCTTACAGCACAAAACTAAAGCGGGTGAACTCTTATAGAGCCTCCCCTGATTAATGACAGCAGTGTGTGTGTGTGTGGTGGCAGTAACGTGTGTGAGCCGCCTGGTGGCGCAGTGTGTGTGTGTGTGTGTGTGTGTGTGAGAGAGAGAGAGAGAGAGAGAGAGAGAGTGTGTGTGTGGTGGCAGTAACGTGTGTGAGCCGCCTGGTGGCGCTGTGTGTGTGTGTGCGCGTGCGCGCGCGCGCGTGCGCGCTGTGATCTGATCTGTTCCACTGTGTGTGTGTGTGTGTTTCCAGGTCAGGTGAAAGTGTTCAGGGCGTTGTTTACGTTTGACCCTCGGACGGTGAGTTGAATGAAAATTACATGAAGCTTTTAACTTTTCAGTTTGTGACCTTTGACCTTATGTGTTTTGTGTGTTGCAGCCTGATGAGCTTTACTTTGAGGAGGGAGACATCTTATACATCTCAGACACAGTGAGAGACAGACACACACACACACACACACAGAGTAAGGCCGTGTCGTGTGTAACGTGTGCTTTCTCTGGTGTGTTTTAGAGTGACAGTAACTGGTGGAAGGGAACATGCCGAGGAAGAACTGGTCTAATTCCCAGTAACTATGGTAGGAAATGTGTTCACACACACACACACAGCTCTGAATGAGATAAAGAGAGAAGTATTAGATTTACTATTTAGTACAGTACACAACACATGGAGGCACTGTGGTTAATTCTTGTGTGTGTGTGTGTGTGTGTGTGCGCGCGCGCATGCCTGCCTGCCCACTTATCCTGCAGTGGCGGAACAGGCGGAGTCCATTGACAACCCAATGCACGAGGCGGCCAAGAGAGGTGTGAAACCATCACAGTGCATCACGTGACCCTCACACACCCATGCAGCATGCCTCATTTGACACGTGTGTGTGTGTGTGTAGGGAATCTGAGCTGGCTCAGGGAGTGTTTGGACAATAAGGTGGGCATTAACGGACTGGATAAAGCAGGAAACACAGCGCTGTACTGGGGCTGCCACGGGGGACACAGAGGTACTCTACCTCTCTCTCTCTCTCACACACACACACACACACACAATGTTAAAACAGAGTTTCTTAGGGCGTCTGTATAACCCAGTCATATCCAGGGTTACAGAAGGATGCTTTCACTGTGCAGTGTGTGTGATGAATAAACACACACCACACGCACAGCGGACCACTTCTCAGACCACAGGAAGACCCAAATAAGGAACATCACCAGTTGCCTTCAGAACCTGTACGACCAGTTTTGCACTAGTGGTGATATCTGTAATATTAATTCAGATCATATCCAGTGTTCGTTCTAAACATCCAGGAAAGTAAATGTACCGGACCGTCCCCACAGTATGGCACACGGTATGGACACGCCGCACACTGGAACTTCATATTTCGTGTCCTGACCTGATCTGGAGTGAAATAAGAACGTGTTCTCAGAACACCTTCAGGACACTGACTTTCACTAAACTCCACCCAGCTGCACAATTCGGCGGAAACCAGTGTGAGCGCTCATCACCATTATCCCAAAAACACGTTTCTCTACCGAAGAGATCTTCGCCTGGGCTCTCATTGTTCAGTGATTTAAATGACCATGTGACCCCGAGTGTAACTGCACACGCCCCGCGTTATAAAGGAGCCCGGTTTGGCTCGCTGCAGCACTGTGCCCCAGTCTTATAGTCCAGTTTATTCTAAAAACATGCCCAGTGAACTTAAACGCCACACATGCATGTGGTTTTATTTTAATAAATATTTATATATACAAACAAGACGGGCAGTGCGCCTCCACAATTATTGGCACCCCTTTTAAAAGTTTATTTTTTTTGGGGGGGAATGCACCTTCTGGTGAAGAGTTGCATCATCTCACACTGGGGGGGGGGGAGAGAATTTCAGCATTTAATTGAAATAAATGTATTCAGAGAAGAACACTAAGAAGAGAGAGGTCTTTGTTGAAGAAAAATTTCTTGAGGGTTTTTTGTCTGAATAAATTTTTTTCAATTAAACGTTGAATTTTCTCATGTTTTCAGTGTAAGATGATGCAACTTCACCAAAAGGTGTTGTTTTTCCCCCCTAATCCTTTTTACAAGGGGTGCCTATATTTGTGGAGGGTGCTATACAGCTTTTTTTAACCACTTTAGCCTGGTATAAAAACCTTACAGCAGGGGTCTTCAGTGTTTTTCAGGCCAAGGACCCCCAAACTGATGGAGCGATGGAGCAGGGACCCCATACTAATATATCATATAAAACTGTTTTATATCAAACTGGGCCGAGTGCCGTATATAAACACACCTACCCTGTCATTGTGCATTCAATTCTAAGCTATTCAAATAATACACAGGTTCATATCTTCACATTTTTATTTTAAACGTGTGCAAGGTACAGGGTGACCGTGCCACTGGCATTTATAAACATACATCTTGCGTACAACTCTGAGCGATTAAAATAAATAACAGATTAATTGTAGAAGGGATGGTGAATCCTCAAGCCATCTTTAGATGGCATACATACGCCCACAGTAGTGAGATGTCTGACCCTGATGAGTAGGACACAACTTGTCTCACCTTGGATGGCTGGAGGTTGTCAGGCGGAGGGGCGTGTCAGGCGGAGGGGCGTGTCAGGCTCAGGCTGCAGTCTTGACGTGTATTTGTTTTTCAGGTAGGTGAGTGAGGAAAATCCCTTCCCCTTATCAGCTGCTGCAGCCTCGCCACTTGCATTTTCATCGGTGGTTTCTAAGGTGGAGGGTATCTCTCTTAAGCTTGTGGAGTTTTTTGGTCAAGTTACAAAACGATCCATTTTCACTCATAACGATGTCTGTACACTTAGCATAATAATGTACTGGCCTCAGTCCTGGCTGTTGTGGATAGGAGCTGCAGTGGTTTAGACCAGGCATGTCTTGCAAAAAAGATTTCAAAAGGGTTCGTTGGGGAACTAAATGTTGTTGGTTTTTTTTTGTTTGTTTGATTTATTTATTTTACAAAGGTATCTTTTCAATAATATTGTAGCGTGCGTCTTGTCGGGGATCTTAGTTAGCTGGGGAATGAATAGGTTCAGCCAATCACGGGGAACCTGACAGAGCCAGCCTGTAACATGCGGCCTCGTGATTGGCACAGCGGTGACGGGCGGGCCCTCCTCTTTGTGTAGCGGAGGCTTGGAGGGACAGGTCGGGCTCGCGTCGTGCTGCGAGTGAGCCGGTGCCCGGCCCGAGAGAGCGCCCGTGTGTCCTGAATGTGTGCATTGCTGACTGAACGATAACGTCTCCTGCCGTCATTTATCCGTTCACTACGATATGTTGGATTCATGTTAATGTGTATTTGAAGACATTTAAATTTGTGGGGAAAAAATTGGTTTGAAAATTTTTTTGAAAAATTGTCTAAAATCAACCACAAATTTGGTGATCCCCTGTTGAAGACCTCTGCCCTACAGGATAAGGCAGGCTGATTTGGGGGTATGCCTTAATTAAATATGTAAATGGTTTTCTCTGATTGGCTACTGATATCTGCACATATGGATGATGGTTAAAAGAAGAATTTTCATATTTCCATCTAATAATAATAAAATTAAGGTTTTTTGGCTTCAACAGAGAGATTATTAACCGACTGCTAAAAAAAAAGTTACCTTGCTAGATTATTAGAGGCATTTTTATATAAACTAGTTGTGTGAAAGCAGTTGGGTTCACAAGTAAACAACCACACGAGATGGTTTTCAATATTTATTGATTTATATCTTTCTACAAATCAGTCTGTCAGGCCGGCATTTTAATTTAAGTACTTACTATTGCAGCTTCTCCACATCCCACATGAGCTGTGCTGAAAGGTGAGCGCCGCCGCTTTAGAGGGCGTGGCACAGAAATGAGAGGTTGCGTTCCAGTTCACTCCGTGCTCTGAATATCCTGTGTGTGTGTGTGTGTGTGTGTGTGTTACACTTCCAGTTGTGACAGATGCTCATGTGTGAAGGTGAATGTGTGGTGATTGTGTGTGTGGTGATTGTGTGTGTGGTGATTGTGTGTGTGGTGATTGTGTTTTTACTGTTAAAGAAGTCGGTGATCGGCATTAAAACAGAAACGTGACTCTCAGCAGATCAGTGGAACGGAGCGCTTCACGTCACTGAGGAAACCATTAGACCCAGTATTTTAATGAGTACACCAGTAAGGCTTGTGGTTTATTGGGGGGCTAAAGCTTTTTCAGATTCCATGTGGTTCACACACAGTTCCTGCATGTAGATCACGCTGAATGACCATGAGGTTACTATGGTGACGGGTGCAGTGATGGGTGTGAATGTGATGAACACGCCTCACCCCTGTGTGGAAAACCCGTGTGCCAATGGAGGAACATGCAGACCCAAACGAGATGAGTACGAGTGTGACTGTATACTGGGGTATGACGGAACACACTGCCAAAAAGGTACACACACACACACACACACACACACACACCACACACACACACACACTATAAATACTGCATTGGTCAAATACTGAAACGCAGTAAGTGAAATAGTGAATTCCCTCTCGGCGCGCGCGGAGTTTAATCTGCAGTCAGTCACAGCTGTGTCGATGTTTCAGTCAAACAGTGATTTTAAAATGTTAATCAAATAAGTACAACAGGATAAAGCGGCTAGAGATAATGAGATGAGATGATTACTGATGCCTGTTAAAAAAGAAATGATGGAGGAAACTAATTCAGAGAGAGAGAGAGAGAGATCTGTCTGTAAATGAACAAGTTGCCGCACCACAAAATCTATTAAACTTCTATTTTGTCCTTTTTTTGTGCAGAGTGTGGAAACTACTGCTATAACTGTGAGTTCACACACACACACACACACACACACACAGAATGTATGAAAGCCTTTTTTTCAGGGTTCATCTCATTATCTGTAGCCGCTTTATCCTGTTCTACAGGGTCGCAGGCGAGCTGGATCCTATCCCAGCTGACTACG
>JAODXR010000017.1:308680-320989 GCA_028877395.1 Cathorops festae
ATATGGAATTTTGAAACTTCCACATCATTGCATTCCGTTTTTATTTACAATTTGTACTTTGTCCCAACTTTTTTGGACTCGGGGTTGTATCACAGTTTACTGAGTTCACTGTGTGTGTGTGTGTGTGTGTGTGTGTCAGGTGATCTATGCAGTGCAGAGACATAATCGCACTCAGATACAGTGGCAGATTTTATTAGACAAAGCATTTCACCTGGAAGATGTGGCTAAAAATGAGATAAGCTCCACCTACCAGTTTGTCCACAGCCAGCCCTCCAACCAATCAAACGGCTGCTTCAGGAAGTACCTCTACACACCTGCTGCAGGTACAAAACACATCACTGTGTATGTCAGCCAATCGAATAGATACAGGAGCTTAACCACAGGTTTGTCTCGTCCCCATTGGTCTACTCCAGCTGTGACTCCGCCCACTCATCTGTCTGAAGTTCATATCACTGACACTCTCGAGCTTCCTGTTCCACAGGTTTCACGTCTTCAGTTAATTCATTTTTCCTCTTTTATTTTCATTCACAGTTTCCACGTGTTCTGTAGCTTCCTTGTTCTCTAGTTTCCAGATATTCCATCGTTTAGACGTTCCCAGCCTCTCTGTCTCTCTTAATCCAGGTCTTCACTACTTCTCTACCGTCCTCTGCTTTTTATTACTGCAGTCCTCTCGGACTCTGATCGATGTTTTTGTGGTTGTTTCATTTTTAAATAAATTATTGGATTTGTGTTTGATAACTGATGAAATCAAGCATTTTTGGAAGCGCACCGGGACATTTAGAGCGGAGTCTAATTTACTGTGTGTGTGTGTGTGTGTGTGTGTGCGCGTATTACACAACAGCGTTTTATCACACATTGTTTTATTTTCTTTGAAAATCGCATCGTATAGCCACCTGAACAAACTCTCGAGCAAATAATGATCGCACAGTTGTAACCCCTGTCTGTGTGCAGAGTGGTATTGGGAGTGTGTGTTGCGGAGGTGGTGTTACCGTGTGCTGGCCGTGGTGTTGTGTGTGTTGTCGGTGTTGGTGGTTTGGTCCGAGTGTACGTTCTTCAGCACGCAGCCTGTTTTGTCAGCGTTTGCCATCTTCATCCAGCTCGCTGAGAGGAAATACAATTACATCTACATAGAGGTACACACACACACACACACACACGAAGTATTAATGAGTCAGTAAGATGTGAAAGACTAGAAGGATAATAAGGAATCATCGACTCTTCTCTGATATGCAAATCTGCAAGCACTTTATATATCTGGATATATTTCCAAAACTATTGGAATTATGTTGACCTGTGGCTGTGCCAAGGTGAAGCCTCGTCATCTCAGGTGTGCGTTTATTATGTGCTTATAAAGTGAAATTATTTCCCATACTTAACATACATTTGTGAAAACCAGAAAACAGTTTATCACCTCCCTGTGTACAAATAATAAACACTGACTGAAATAACATTTGCACTGGAGTTTGTGATCATAACCTCCTGTGACTTGTGTTCCTGAATCTTGGGCAAAACTTACAGATTTACCAGTTACAAATTTGCTTCCCAGAGCGAACACACCATGCTGATGTCATCACTCAGGTTATCTGTGAGTTTCATCACATGACGTTAGACCTGAACCGAGACATTAAGCATGTCCTTGCCGTCCCCTTGTTGAAACCGTGTCTCCCTTAATGAGTCGAATTCCCTGGCACTGATTCCGCAGCCGGTTTGGTTCACAATAAGACGTGTTTGGAAACCACTGTCCCTGAGGGTCCCATGACTGCTTTCTGTACTGCATGAGATCAGCTACCCTGCATGGGTATCTCACAGGGTTACTGGGACCGTGAATATGGGTTGTGAAATGGAGTTTTTGTATTTCTACGCTGGCTATGTTTTGTCACTACTGAACTTTACCGCCATGTACTGGATTTTAAGATGTACTGCATTTTTGAGTGCAGACATGTGGCAAGACCGAATGCAGTATCTCGCAACTTCAGCAAAAGTGAAACTAAATCTGTGCATCCACCCCGTGGATCGGAACAGAATAGAATGCCTTTATTGTCACTGCACAAATGTACGTACAACAAAATTTAGTTTATCATAGGAGAGCAAAGCCGCTGTGTACGTGCACCCCGCCACTCTTGGGCACTTCAGCCCAAGGCTGTCCCATGTTAACCTACTGCACGTCTTTGGACTGTGGGGGAAACCAGAGCACTCAGAGGAAACCCACGCGGACAACATGTAAACTCCACACAGAAAGGCCCTCGCCGGCCACAGGGCTCGAACCCGGACTTTCTTACTGTGAGGCGACAGCGCTAACCACTACACCACCGTGCCGCCCCTCATGCTGCCTGTGCCTACACCATCAAATCCACTCCAAATTCTAAAGGGTTCTTCCAGGGTCCGTGCTACACCCTTTCACCAAGTTTCATGAAAATCAGACTTGTAGGTTTGGCACAGTCCTGCTTAAAGACAGACAATCAGACAGGCAAACTGCATTGAAAATGTAGTCTCCTTGGGGAGGTAATAACAGGAGATAATGAAGTCATCAGGCAGGAAAAATGAAAGGAGGAGAGAGCGTGAGGGACTGAACACCCCAGGCTGTGTTCATTTCTATGGTAGAGCCGAGGCCTAGTACCACAGAACCAGAGACCAGTTCAGAATCACGACTGGGACATGTGATGGGGACAGCCACCAGACACCACCATGTGATTAAAGGGACTGGACAAACACCAAGAGGCGAAAGAAACCATGGTACGATGTGAATCACCTGAGGGTGGGGAAGCAGGCTTAGTGCTGGGGCCCGGTGGAGAAGGAGCCGGGTCAGCGGTGAAATTAGAGGCCAGGGCTACAAAAAACCGACCAACCTAAACACAGGAAGCCCAAGTTTGGCAATGCCGAGACTAGATCTGAGGTTCCCTTCCCTAGTCCTGGAGAACCCTCTGTCCTGCATATTATAGTGATTTCCCTGTTCCTAATACACCTGGATTAACTCATTAACAGCCCTATCTGAGTTCAATCAGGTGTGTAAGATCAGGATACAGAGGTTCTCTCTGAAAGACTGGAGAATCTACAGAGAGGGGAAACAGGAGGAACCAGAGTTGCTGAGGCAGGGAGATTCATGAAGACTGGTGGCTCGAGTCATGTGGACATATGAAGCCATTTGAGTAGGAGTGGTGGAGCTGCAGGGATGTAGTCTACATCTAGGACTATCCCTGAACCAAACAGAAGACTGGATTCTAGATCTAAGACTGGATTCTGGAGTTCTAGAGCAAAGCTGACCAGGACAGGATTGGATGTCAAGGTGGAGGAGGCAAGAGAGACTTGCACGAGCAGCCATTGACCATCAGTTCTCCTCCCACTGTTTCCTGGGTTTCACTGACTCCATGACTGTGTTTATTCTCCACACACGTTTATTTATAGGTTCACTTTACACTATCTACAGCATGTTGAAGGGTACTTGAGCTAGCTCAAGGTTCCCATGTAGGTGACTGTTAGCAGGTTCTCAGTATAAATGTGCTATAAGATCACTTCTGTTAGAACCTCAATGTTCTCCAATGATTCTGCACCAGACTAGCTTACGGATGTTCCTTGTTCATTACTTTAAGCTTTAAGTCAGGCTTGAACGTAAAAACAACAAACTCGAGAGCATAGAGAACCATCATAAAGGAGACTCAGGTGAAAGTTTTGATGATAAGAGGTGTGGTCAGGGGGTGGAGTCAAAACAGGAGTGAGCCAGTCAGGAGCTGAGGAATAATTTACATAAACAGGCAAAGTATGTATTCTCTGTGATAAAGGTTTTAATGGTTCTCGGTGTGTGTGTGTGTGTGTGTGTTCAACAGATGGCGTGTTTCATCACCATCTTGTACCTGTGTTACTGCATTTACTCCACTGTGTTCCACATCAGAGTGTTTAACTATTATTACCTCGCACCGCATCACCAGACTGACGCTTACAGCCTGCAGTTCAGCGGCATGTATGACACACACACACACACATGCACACACACACACACACACACACACACGCATGCACACACACATATGCATGCACGCACACACACACACAGGTATACGTAAATACACATGCAGTATAATGATGAAAAAGTTCCTACGTGTTTTATTTGTGTGTGTGTGTGTAGGTTGTTTTGTCGCCTTACACCACCGCTGTGTTTGAATTTTCTGGGTGTGATTCATATGGACTCCACCATTTCACACCAGGACAGACAACAGACCTCATACACATCAGTGAGTTTTACACACACACACACACACACACAGTGAGTTAAACACATGATTTATATGATTATACTCCTCTGTCTCTTTCAGATTATGGGTTCGATGGACGTTTTGCCGTTTATTGTGAATGGATTTTATATTTATTACCCCATCCTCATTGTGCTGCTCTGCATTGCCACCTACTTCAGGTGACACACACACACACCTCACACACACACACACACACACTCTCACACACACGCACACACTCTCACTCACACACCTCACACACACACACACTCTCACTCACACACACACACTCTCACACACACGCACACACTCTCACTCACACACCTCACACACACACACACTCACACACACACAGCCCTAACTGGTGAGTTAGCTGCAGGTAGTTCACAGCGTGGGATTTCATTCTCAGCCTCGATTTACATCCTCATTTTCTCTCTTGTTTGTTTATTTAGCAGCAGTCCGAACCTTTCAGAGTATAACGTTACCATGACAACCACTGTGTGTTCATCACTATGGTTCACTCAGTTAGCGAGTTAGCTTAGCTCACAGGTTATTCCAGGCATCTTTCGAAACTGGTCAGAAGGAGATGAGTAACACCGCGCTGCTGTTCATTTACACTCAGTGTAGAGTCGATTCTGACTCTGACTCCAGCTGTTCAGAATCAAATGAATCAAATTAAAGAGTCATTTCCACAGAGTCATTTTCCAGGTCACATGTTACTGATGAACTCTTCATGTTTATTTAAACACTGTTGATATTAAACCACCTTTCTGTCTGTCTCACTCACTGTCCATCTCACTCTTTGTCTGTCTCACTCTCTCTGTCTGTCTCACTCACTGTCCATCTCACTCTTTGTGTCTGTCTCACTCTCTCTGTCTGTCTCACTCACTGTCCATCTCACTCTTTGTCTGTCTCACTCTCTGTCGGTCTCACTCTCTCTGTCTGTCTCACTCTGTCTGTCTCACTCTCTGACTCTGTCGGTCTGTCTCTCAGTTTAGGGACGAGGTGTTTGAATCTATTGGGGTTTCAGCAGTTTATGAGTGACAGTGATGTGACCTCTGACCTTGTGGATGAAGGGAAAGAACTAATCCGCAGAGGTACTAATGAATATCATTCATCCCTCCATCACACTCCTCCACTCCCTCCCTCCATCACGCGCCTCCACTCTCTCCCTCCATCACGCTCCTCCACTCCCTCCCTCCATCACTCGCCTCCACTCTCTCCCTCCATCACGCTCCTCCACTCCCTCCTTCTATCACACGCCTCCACTCCCTCCATCACGCTCCTCCACTCTCTCCCTCCATCACGCGCCTCCACTCTCTCCCTCCATCACGCTCCTCCACTCCCTCCCTCTATCACACGCCTCCACTCCCTCCATCACACTCCTCCACTCCCTCCCTCTATCACACGCCTCCACTCCCTCCATCACGCTCCTCCACTCCCTCCCTCTATCACACGCCTCCACTCCCTCCATCACGCTCCTCCACTCTCTCTCTCCATCACGCTCCTCCACTCTCTCTCTCCATCACGCTCCTCTACTCTCTCCCTCCATCACGCTCCTCCACTCCCTCCCTCTATCACGCGCCTCCACTCCCTCCCTCCATCACACTCCTCCACTCCCTCCCTCTAACATGCGCCTCCACTCCCTCCCTCTAACACGCGCCTCCACTCTCTCCCTCCATCACACTCCTCCACTCCCTCCCTCTATCACGTGCCTCCACTCTCTCCCTCCATCACACTCCTCCACTCCCTCCCTCTATCATACGCCTCCACTCTCTCCCTCCATCACACTCCTCCACTCCCTCCCTCTATCATGCGCCTCCACTCTCTCCCTCCATCACGCTCCTCCACTCCCTCCCTCCATCACGCTCCTCCACTCTCTCTCTCCATCACACTCCTCCACTCTCTCCCTCCATCACGCTCCCCCACTCCGTCTATCACACGCCTCCGCTCTCTCCCTCCATCATGCTCCTCCACTCTCTCCCTCCATCACGCTCCTCCACTCCCTCTATCACGCACCTCCACTCCCTCCCTCCATCACGCGCCTCCACTCCCTCCATCACGCTCCTCCACTCCCTCCCTCCATCACACTCCTCCACTCCCTCCCTCTATCACACTCCTCCACTCCCTCCCTCTATCACACGCCTCCACTCTCTCCCTCCATTACGCTCCTCCACTCCCTCCCTCCATCACACTCCTCCACTCTCTCCCTCCATCATGCTCCTCCACTCCCTCCATCACGCTTCTCCACTCTCTCCCTCCATCACACTCCTCCACTCCGTCTATCACACGCCTCCACTCTCTCCCTCCATCACGCTCCTCCACTCTCTCCCTCCATCACACTCCTCCACTCCGTCTATCACACGCCTCCACTCTCTCCCTCCATCATGCTCCTCCACTCTCTCCCTCCATCACGCTCCTCCACTCCCTCCCTCTCTCACTCCACCACTCCCTCCCTCCATCACGCTCCTCCACTCCCTCCCTCTCACGCTCCTCCACTCCCTCCCTCTCACGCTCCTACACTCTCTCCCTCTCATGCTCCTCCACTCTCTCCCTCTCTCACGCTCCTCCACTCCCTCCCTCTTTCACACTCCTCAACTCCCTCCTTTGACTTTCTATTTTATCTTTCAGAGAGGAGAAAGAGGCAGAAATCAGAGGATGCTGAGGACAGGAGAAGGGTACCACACACACACACACACACACCCACCCCTACATGCTCACACTCCAACTGTCCATGAATGTGTGTTTGTGTTAGGAGTGGAGGGAGAAGTATATGCCCAGGAGCCAGAGTTCCTACTCACAGATCAGAGAGAGTGACAGTTACAGCAAACAAGGTAAGTGTACACACACACACACACACACACACACACACAGTGAAAAGTCTCTGGTGCCCTCTAGTGGCTGCAGTGCAGTCATTAACTCCACCACATCCCAGTTTGGCTCTCTTAGTACCAGAAAATGGGGGCTTAACCATAACGTGTGTGTGTGTGTGTGGGTCAGTGTGATCGAGCTGAGCTCCTGCAGGATGTTGAGCCACTGGATTTTAACGGACATGACACTCAGGAAGTGGACAACAGAAGGTGTGTTTCTCTCTCTCTCTCTCTCTCTCTCTCTCTCACACACACACACACACACACACACACACACACACACACTGTAAGGGATAAACCTGACTGTAATGAATGGAAGGGTTTGTTCATGGTTCTTTGGATTACTTTGGATGGTGAACAGTTCTGGTTTTCTAGAAGATTCCTCCAGACACAAACCCATTTTCTGCTTTCCTTCACGCCGACCAATACAGCAAGGAGTCATATGGACCAAACAGAACCTCCAGCTGAACACACAACAGAGCTCGAGCTCGTGTCCGAGGTTTCTTTGGGCTTCTGAAACACCACACTTCTATCGAGTCAAGGACACTAAACTGAAACAGAGCTGCAGAAGATGCTGGATGAAGCCGTGTGATAGCTGTGTGAGTGTAACCCACGTACACACCACCAACTGCACAGCAGTTCAGTAAAACACCTGCACTGGGTGGAAAACTGAAGACAAGAGAGTTAGATCCTGGATCAGACCAAGTACAGTGAGGAAATGGTATATCCTTACAGAGGGAGCAGAACGACGACAGTGCAGCCACCGGTTTAACTGAAATAAACCCGTCGTATCGATCAGTGCTGAAAGTGTAAACTGGATCGCAGGGTATCGTATCGTGTATTCCTCATCACGGTGCACATCGTACTGGAATCACATTAGTGTTGGAACAAAGCCAAATTCTGAACTCAGTAAATATAATGTTAAACACTCTCTCTCCTGTCTCTCTCTCTCTCCCTCTGTCTCTCTTTCCTATTTCTCTGTCTCTCTCTCCTGTCTCTCTCTCTCTCCCTCCCTCTGTCTCTCTTTCCTATTTCTCTGTCTCTCCTGTCTCTCTCTCTCTCCCTCCCTCTGTCTCTCTTTCCTATTTCTCTGTCTCTCTCTCCTGTCTCTCTCTCTGCAGGTGCGGTTATCTCTCCACCTCAGTGTCTCGCACTCACATCTTTGATGACGTATGAGAAAAAGCAAAGGATCAGAGAAAAGAGAGAGAGACACCAATATTGCACTACTTCACTTTCGAGGAAATGTGTGTGTGTGTGTGTGTGGGGGGGGGTTCTCATACAGAAACTCACACAGTGTTTGTATCCATAGCGACTGTAGTGAATACAGAAATATAAAATGAGTTGTTATTACATCAGTGAGTGTTAATGATTTAGTGCGAGTGTGAGCCTTCTTCTGTTTCCATCAGACCCACAGCTATGAAAGATCAGGTGTGCTAATGAGCTAACGACGCTAACAGAGTGCCGCGTGCTCGGTTACCTGCTGCGTAAAAACCTTTCTCACATCACAAATATTTACAACAAACGTGAAGTGATGTTTTTATCATTCACACACTGCGACTTTAAACCCAGGACAAATGAAATGGTGTGTTTTTCCTTTGTTTTTGTGACCTTTGAACTGTTCTGGTTCTTTGTTTCTAACAGGGAAATGGGTTTTTTCTCCTTTACACACGTCTTTTAAACATTTTTATTCTCAGCAGGTTCATCGTCTCACTGAAATATTTGATTTGAGATTTTTTCTTGTCTTTGCACTTTTGGAATACCTCAAATAAAGAGTTTCAGGTGTGTTTTAATCCTCAGACTCCAGAGTTAACTTTATTACTGCACATACAAACAAAACCAGAAGGGAACGCAGGAGAGTCCGTACCTCCACCGAGCCACACATCAACATCAAACTCAAATCACTTGAACCTCAGATCATACTAAAGCTGTCCACCAAGTTTCATCCAAATTCATTCGCTACTTTCCGAGTTACTTTGAGAACAAATAAACAAACAGGTGTGAAAACAGAAACTCCTCCCACACAGCTGGCAGAGGTAATAAAGATTCAAGACATTTGTCACGTGTAAAAGAACATCAGGGAAATGTCATTTCAACAACAAAGTTGTAAATCAGTATAAACATGTTCAAAATTAAATAAGAAAAAAGATAAGTATAAGGAAAAGTATAATAATAATATTCCTTTGGCTGCTCCCGTGAGGGGTTGCCACAGCGGCTCTGTTCTGCAGATTTGATCTGGTGTAGGTTTTACACTGGATGTTCTTCCTGATGTGACCCTCCCCAGTCTATCTGGATTTGGGATTGGCACCAAGTATGCACTGGCCTGTCCAACCCCAGTGGCTGAGTATTTTACTGAACCTGCATGTCTTTGGACTGTGGAGGAAACTGGAGCACCCGGAAGAAACCCACACTGACACAGGGAGAACATGCAAACTCCACACAGAAAGGCCCTTGCTGGCCATGGGGCTTGAACCCGGACCTTCTTGCTGTGAGGTGACAATGCTAACCACTACACTACTGTGCCACCACAATCCCAGAGTTTCTCACATAATTTGTACTCAAAGTGCAATATTTGAACCTCAGAGAGAGTAAGATGTCAGTGCCCAGGGACATTATTTTTCTTTAAAAATCTGTACACAGTCTTTTTCTTATTGTTCTGTGTAGTGAGACCCTGATGTGGGTGGAGCACAGAAGCACGGCAGGCGATTGTTTGCTTCTTAATTTTGGCTTTTCCTCACAAAACACTCGAACTCTCTCTCACACACACACACACACACACACACACACACACACACACACACACACACACATACAGAGGTTATTATCGAGCCTTGGGCATCAATCTCCCCTTTTCACTCTTCTTTTATAGGGTGCAGTCATTGGAAGAGACACACAAACACACGTTAATTGACAACAGTGTAGCGATACACTTACCTTCCCTGACTCTGCCCTCCATTCACAGACTGACATTCAGCCATGCCCCCACTGCCACATACCCCCACCTCCCGACTCAGGCCAGGAAGTCATCCGGCCTGCAGTAGACTCCCCCCCCACCCAATGGGACAGGAAGTCCGCCACCACCATGTGGACCACCTCGAATTTAAATGGCTGGTGAGCAAGCTACCAACAGGTGATCTGTGTGTTGGCATCCTTCATGTGGTGGAGCCACTGGAGGGGCATGTGATCTGAACAGAGAGTGAAAGGGCATCCCAGTAAGTAGTACTGGAGGGCGAGGACCGCCCAACTTGATGGCTAGGCACTCTTTCTCTTTCGTACTGTACCTGCCTTCCTGCATTGACAGCTTCTGGCTAATGTACAGCACATGACGCTCCTTCCCCTCCACTTTCTGGGACAGAACGGCCCCCAGCCCTCTGTCTGATGTGTCCATTTGTAAAATAAAGGGGAGAGAAAAGTCAGGGGAGTGTAACAGTGGCCCCCCACACAGTGCAGCCTTTATCCTAGAGAAAGCCTGTTGGCATTGCTCCGTCCACTGGACCAGATCTGGTGCTCCCTTTTTAGTGAGATCAGTCAATGGGCTGGTGAAATCCAAATAATTACCTATGAATCTATAATAGTAGCCAGCCAGCCCCAGAAACTATCTCACCCACTTTTTAGTTTTGGGCCTCGGACAGGCCGCAATCGCTGCCATCTTATTAATTTTGGGATGCACCTGTCCATGGCTTAAACTGCGCTTAACATGCACACACATAGCATGCCTTTGTTTGCAGACCCTAAGCTTTTTGGCAAAACAACACATTAGGGTCCTCTGTTTGGGACCATTCATTGCCATTGACTGCGCAGTTCTTGACCCACTTCACCATGTCTTTCCAATGGGTGGCTTGTGGATTTACTAATGAGACATGGGGTATGAAATTAACGATGTCAAATAAATCATGCTGGCAGCAGCTGACCTCAGAGTCCTCTGACATGAGGCCATGTATAACATGTTTGAGAACACTGAGATGAACATTGATGCAGTTGTTCGGACAACGAGTAAAATGGACCTGCACAGCGCAATAATGTTTAGACCAATACATAGTTTTGAGAGTCAATCTTTCATGTGCGTGGGGGTCTGCAAACCAAGTCTTTTCAACCTCTACATCTTGCCCTTGGTGAACATGTGCTGTACAATGCAAATCTTCCTCTTTCATATCATCTGTGTCAACTGGTGAGGTGTTCAAGTGTGCGAGCTGTACAAGGTGTTTGGGAGTTTGTGTGCATTGATCTGAGCAGAGCTGCCAGATATACACATACAGGGGGCTTCCAAACCCATACTGCACACCGCACATTTCACTTACTTCAATAGTTAGTCCATCTGGAATGGACATGAGATTTACTCCTAATTTGCACATTAAATCACATGCTAACAAATTTACTGGACATGTATGTGAGATGAGGAATGAGTGGAATGTAACTGTTCCTTCCTCACTTTTCCTGCCTCGGCCCCTAACTCGACCTCTTCCTCTTTGTCCAGGCTGAGCAGTCTGGAGAAGAGTTAGAGTGGCAGCGTGTAGGTCTTGGTCTCGTTGTGTTGACTTTGTCTTCTCCTTCTCTTTCATCAGCTTTTCTGCATGCACAGTGTACTGCTTGATCTTGGTGAGACTGGCAGTTTCCCACAGTAGACAGAGCTGCTTTATTGACTTGGCCACTGCTGGATTCAGACTGTTCATGAAACTGTTCCGCAGGTGCACTTCCCAGACCTCAGGAGTGCCTTCCACTCCAGCCAGGGTCACAGATCTGGTCAGGCCACTGTGTTTCTCATGCATGGCAGTGAGACGGGCGAGAAATGCTGACACACCTTTTCCATCTTCTTGCTTAAACATACTGATCTTAGTAATGTCTAGGTTCAAGGGAAAAGCTTCGATCAGATGAGCACAGAGAGCAGTGAGGGTATTTCTATACTCACTATTGCCATCCACTGGTCAGCTTCTTTCCGCTTTCTGGAAACCTTGCTCCAATCTATACCTATCTTGGTCATGAGTAGGTGGCGAAGTTCATGGGTGGTCAGTCAGAATTCTCTGCAAAACATCAACAGTTTGTTACCAAATCTTTTTCCTCCTACCTCTCTTACATTGGGAAGAGAAGCCATGCTTTTCTTCATGTCAGCTGTCATCCAGGGTCTGTGGACTAGAAACATGTTGTCAGCTCCAGCCACTTCCACCATTGGAAGATGAAGGACTTCAGACTTTAGGTTACAGCCTTGTGGACCCACTGGT
>JAODXR010000017.1:704420-715235 GCA_028877395.1 Cathorops festae
GGAGAAAACTGGGGGGGGGGGAGCACTTACAACCTCAGAAGTGGTTGCCAGTGACCATCATGCCACTAGAAAGTTGAAGACATGCATGAAAGTTACCCAGATGTCATTTTGAACATGACTCAAGGAGAAAGAATGCCTTGTACATTAAAAATTTTTTTAAACTTAAACCCATAAGTAGGATTCCATTTCTGATTTTAGATCACAAGCCAGGACATTCAGTTTCAGTGGTTTATAGACTAATTCAAATTCAGGTTTCTGCATCAAGTTAAGAAAACTTGATTTTTTTTTTTTTAAAGGGAACCATTTCTCTACAGTTCATTCCACTAGGAGACAAGTGATGGACAGGTCCTTAGTCAGGAGTGTAATGATACATTCTTTGCCAGATTTCAGGTTGTTTTTAAAAACAAAGTCCTGAAAGATTGAATTACAGCCAGTAGACTGAATCAGATATTAGGATTAAAGACACTTCCTCACAGATCTCATCTGAAGCATCAGCACAGTTTGGATCACCATCACAGAACTGCTCTAGGGGTACACATGAGTCTCCACGAAGACACTGCTTGGTGCCAGGGGGGCATTGTGGCGCAGTGGTGCAGCTCGTCTTGTTCATGGGAAGGAAGCCCTGCCCACAGCGGCATGTTCTTCCACCAGGAAATGCCAAGCACAGCTGACTACAGCCACCATTTCCATCAGCACATAGATTAGTGCCTAAAACACAGCAGGAAGTCAGCAAGAGAAGCCATGCCAGTCTCCACTGGATTTTTTGCACCAACTTAATAAAAATTACCATTTTGACTGGCTTTATGGAAAGCCTTCATGTCCACCACTTCAGTTTTCACCTTAAACCACATTGTTGCTGTCTGATGATCCTCACTGAACCAGCACTTTATGGAATCTGAAAAGACATGAACATTGAATTGATGTCCAACTACTAAGTGTTGACTAAAAGGAGGATTACATACCAGTCTTTGTGAGCCAAACAAGAATATTGTTAGCCAATGTGAACGCCACCACAGGTTCCTCACTTCTCAAAACTTTATGGCCTGCACCATTAATCCCAACAGAGGTGATGAGTCCCAAACCTGCAGGACAAACCCAGATGATCAGCTTGCACATGAGTGATTTCATTAAAGTGCCCTCTGGTATGAATAACATAACCCAGCTGCTTTGTCAGAGGAAAATAAAATACTAGAACAGATGATCCTACACCAAGAGGAAGTAAAACACTGTAGGAAAAAACAGTGTGGTAGCTACTTCATGCTCAGCACCACCATTTTAACATTTAGTGCAGGAATATGCTGTTTGGAACACAATCTTGACAGTTTGGTGTACAAGAGTAGATACTCACTAGTGTCAGCCCAGTAAAGTGTGGTTCCATCAGCCGAGAGGCTCAGCGAGACTGGATTAACAGCACCATCCCAAACCACAGTGCGGTTCCCTCCATCCATATGGGCACACTCTAGACGAGTTCCTGTTTGCTGCAGCTCAGCGTTACTGAAACACAGCCACCCTGTTGGAGGGTGCAGAGTGATAGAGCGCACCACACCTTTGTCAATGACCAGGGCAGTGTGTATTCCATTTGCTGAGGTCACATACACTCCAGGTTGCTCTCCAGAGCTCCAGAACACATTCAGCGTGATGTAATCAACAGCCATTGCTGCAATCGAGCTGTTCAGTTTAAACAGCATCCCATGCCATGTTAGCACAGAGTCCTTCAGTTTAAACAGACCCACAGCACCAGCAGCTGCATCCCAAATGTAGAGCATCTGCTTCTTCAGAACCAGGTCTAATGCTGAAGCAGTCTTCACTTCAGGGAGATCAAATCCCTCATGTGCTGGCCAGTCATGAAGACCAACACCTGAACCCCTGCTGCGTACATAAACCTGAAATGCCCACACAACAGAACTATGAGCAAGGCCGATGAACACAATGTTCCTGCAACATCTGTACACACCTGTAATATTGAAGTAGGGAGCAGGAACCAAATGAAGGTTGAGTCTTCTGGTTTGGAACAAGTCAGTCCATTGTCATCCAGCAGGAATTGAGATGGGCACTTGCACACTGCACTCAGTCCAGGTGCCAAGACACACATGTGAGAGCAGCGCTTTGATGCACATGGGTTCTCAACACCTGGCTGCAGAAAGGCATGAATCACCTGTTTAAAACAGAACATGCACTGGTGTTACAGGTACCCTCAGACAAGAAACTCAATGCTTCCCTAGCTCATTCCATTAGCATGCCATAGTTACTAAAACCCACAAGGTAGCTTTCCTTGATGGATTAGCTGACCAGCATCCTACAATGCTCCTTTAATCCCAGAGTGGGAAGGCAGTTAAAGCCAGATCATTGCTCTTGTTTAGCTGAACAATTAACACTCCCTAAAATCAGATAAACTTGACATAACAGTAACTAGGAAGTGCCAACTCCCCATTAGATGACCAAGTGGTACTTCCCTTGAGACCAAGTGGCTGGCTGAGCTGTTTGAGCAGGACCAGTTGCTGCTTTCCTGTCACCTTCTGAACTCTCTGGATGGTCCCTCTACGCTTATCAGACCAGTAAAGCGAATCTTCAAACACTGATAATGAGAAAGGACTGAGAAGCTCCGTCAGCTGCAGGATCTTCAAGATAGATGTTTAAAGCTCAGTTAATAAAGCAAACAATCCAAAGCAGACATTAAATAAAATATCCAAGAGACACCACTCAAGTTAGCAGCTACCCATCAAACTAGCTGGCTGAAGTTTACCTTAACATCACTTCCATCCAGTGTAGCCGACCCAATACAACGCAGTTTCTTGTCTGTCCAGTAGAGTCTGTTCTGAAGCAGATCCACTGCCAAACCCACAGGCCAGTGCAGAGAGCCATGCACCAACACTAGTCTGTTTGAGCCATCCATCCCTGCTCTTCTGATCTGAGCTTCATCACCCACTTCTGACCAGAACATCACACTGATGCAAGCAGTGAACATTATTGATAGAGGAAGAGTCTGACATGATTCTAAAGATGCCTACATGAGATGTGTATGAACAGGCCCAAGATCTTTACCCTTTTTGAGGTAGCAAGGCCAAAGAGTGCAGCTTATTTGTATCATCCACAATGACCACAGGTTCTGCCCCAAGATCCAACCTGACAGCATTTATTTGTCTTGCTGCCTTGTCTGTCCAGTACAGGTTCCGGCCCACCCAATCAACTGCTATACACTCAGTCCTCACACCTACAAGGACACAAAATTCCAACACTTCATCTCTTCAACTTCAGTGTTTAAAGACCCTTCGTTTAGATGTTAGGCTGCACCTTGGATTAGTGTTCCTCTGCTCTTCTGGTCCAGTGTAGCCCACATCACAACATCACCGTTTATCCAGTACACTTTCTGCTCCTTCCAGTCATAATCCAGAGAGGAGACAGGTTGCTTTTCAGAGGAGAGAACTTCCAGGCTGGTGTTCTTGAGATTGATGAGGAAGATGTCCGACTGTAAAGCAGCTAACAAGTACGCCTCACCTGTGGGCACAGGAAAGGACATGAACAGCATGAAATCTGATTGGGGAGCAACAAACTTCAGCATGTGGCAACTTCTTGGGCTCCCCACACTAAATTAGCAGCTAGTCTAGACCATCTAGCTTAAAAAGGGAGCATCTCAGAAAGCAGAGGGGCACACATTACTGCAGTTACCATAAAACCACTTTTTTGATTGCTGGTAACACTAGTACTGTACATCTCCAGCAGAAGTCTAGAGACTTGAATGGAATTTCCAAAAGCTACAGTTCTTTTGAGTGGAGACTAATCACCAGTTAGATTAAATTAAAGGGGCTGGCTCACTCTTTCCAGAACCCAGCTGTTTTGAAGTCACATGACCACTGCTCTGCCAGCTCTGTGCACCAAAACCTCTGCAAATTCACTGTTAATGAGCCCCTCGAAATCCAGTTCACATTTTCATCCATGCTTCATACATGGATGTTTAATGGAACATACCTGACATTTCCTTTGTGGTCGTATGAAATGGCTGAAGCCAATTCTGGCCCGTTACAATGTAATCTTATGGTCAAGAGAATTTAAATAACCTTTGACATCCATTTGTAACAACTTCTAATCTATGGCTAAAGATGTCACCCGATTCTCAATCTGCAACAAGCCGTTGTTAAAAATCCCTGGATGTAAATAACCCTTTAGTGGATAGGCTTCTGGAAAGGGTGAGCTGGACCCTTAATAGGACAAACTGATAATTGATGAAATGCTTAGATGTGCATTTTGTTTTTTGACACATTACTCAGCACACAATACTCACCAAGCCTACAGACACTCCAGCTCATGTAGCATCAAAAAGTGCAGAATGCATGTTCACAGCCTTCCTCTTATGCACATGCCCACTTTAGCACAAGTAAATGGGGCCCATAACCCGTTTTCCTCTTTACCTGTGCTCTTACAGCGGCGGCCATCAGGCTCCAGGATATAACCAGGATTACAGGAGCATGCATACGAGCCGTCCGAATTCATACAGGAGTGATCACACACATCTGGAGTCTTCACACACTCGTCCACATCCATACACTTGACACCATCTACTGGCTCATAACCTTTCCTGCACCAGCAACGCTACACACAAACAGACTTGCAAGTCATTACATTTAAAACTCATGAACAGTAAACTTGTTTAAAAAAAAAAATTACATTTTTCTCAGATGGGTCTGACTTCTGATTAAAGCTAGCTAAAAACAAACATCCCAAAAATCATGGCTCTGGGTAGATTTGTTAAAGTTTAATGCTATATAAACATGACATTAAATATTACACTCTGCTCAGCTCATGATTAGTTAATTGAGGGAGTGAATGAAGCCAAGGAGCCATTTCTGCTCAAGTTTAGAGTAACTGGAGCAGGAGGCTTACCGGTCCTTTGGGTGTGCTGTAGCAGTCCTGTGCACATTGCAATTGGTCAGAACATGAGTCATTTGTACAGGCTCCACCCTCATCTGAGCCATCTGCACAGTCAGCTTTACCATTACAGACCAGTGAGGGGTCCAAACACTCCAAACTGTCACACTGGAACTGATCAGGAGGGCAAGGCACCAGCTCACCTGTCTCACACAAACAGTTAAAGGTTGGAGTGACATTCACTTTGCACCAAGAGGATTGCTGTAACATGATAAACCTCAAAGGACCTCTTGTACAGTGTTCCAGCTCTGAATCTAAAAGCCTTACAGGGAGAACATTCCCAAGTCAGGTTTCCTTTAAGAGCCACATTTCCTTCATACGCCATCCTGAGAACATGTTAATTCACAAGCAGAATGAAACTATGGACAGACTGCATTGAACAGGGAGATTTTTAAACATGTCCCTGTTCAAACACCTCCAATAACCACTTTAGGAACAAATACCTGCTAGATACAAGATTTCTCTGAAGTCCACAATAACCTCAAATCAATCCCTTATTTAATAAACATCTAAAGTTAACAGAACCCAAGATACAACTTAAAGTTGCCAATTGAGAACCATCAGCAATTCTGTAATGGTCATAGCCAAAAAAAAAAAGGGATCAGAAGGACCTGCCCCAGCCTGGCCAGTTTTACCAAGTGAAAGTAGTTCTGTGCAAAACAAGTCAGAACATTAAACATTTTTCTTCAGCAGGTTATGTTCAGGATGTTCCCACAACACCCACCAGATCCCCTGCATGTTTCCTCTCCAAGCCACCAACACCTTCACATAAGAGCCTGGAGGAATACCACTGGATCTCAAACACATTTTGGGAAATATTAGCCATGTTATTAGATTTGCCAACTGATTACAAGGAGTAGAATAAAGTTAAATTCTAAACACTGAATTTGCCAGAAAAGAAACTCAAGGTCTCAAAGCAGACTTCAGGTTCTCAGATGAGGCTCCAGAAAGATTTAGACAGGAGTTGATTTTGAAGTTGTCTCTGGATTTGACTGCTGTACTGTAAACGGAATGCAGGACTGACTCACATCCAGCCTCGTCGCTCTCGTCTCCACAGTCTCTGGTGCCATCGCAGTGCCAGCTCTGAGGAACACACCGAGTCCGAGACACACATGGCCACTGAAACTCCCCACACTGCACTGCAGACTCCTTACAGTTCTACACAGACAGGAAGAGTTTAACAAGCATACAGTCACCGCCTCTCAGAAGGCAACACTTCCACGGTTCCCCAGCTGAGCTGGAACATCAGGGTCACCTGTTCATCAGACAAGTCCCTGCAGTCATTCTCGCCATCACAGATCCACTCCTGCAGCACACACTGCTGATCGTTTTTACAGCGATACTGATCAGCAGCACACTCCACCTGTGGGACACACCCATCCTCATCAGAGCGATCTTGGCAGTCTGCATAACCATCACAGCGCAAGCTGTCAGAGACACACTGGCCACTGCGGCACTGAAACTCTGCACTGCTGCATTCCTCCTTTTCTGGATGGAGAAAGAGGGAAAAAAGTGTGAACAGGAAAAACTTAGTCTCATTAAAAACAGGACATGAAAGTTGCGTTACCACAGTCCACTTCATCACTGCCGTCTTCACAGTCGGCTTCTCCGTCACAGATGAAAGATCGAGAAAGGCAGCGTTTTTTGTCACAGCGGTGAAAGCAGCCCTCGTCTGGGTGAAAACAGTCCACCTCATCTGATCTGTCCTGGCACTGTGCTACACCATCACACAGCTGCGTCTTCTCGAGACACATCATACCATGAGCACACTGGAACTGACCTGATATCACAGACAGAATAAAAATAAAAATTTAACCCATTCTGGGATTTCACTGGAATACTGCAGTGAGTGGTTCCTGTTTGGGAAAATAGCCATACTGGAATACTGCAGCAAGTCAGGCCATTACTGCAAGCGGTTCCTGTTTGGGAAGCAGCACATGCTCAAGTGAAACTTGGTCACCTGAACAGACCCTCAGTGACTAAATTTGGATCAGAGCTCTCATACATACAGCCTTTCCCAATAAGAAAGGGCAAAAACTTAATCTATTACAGACATAACCTTTACTTCATTTCCACATCAAGATCAATTCCATAAGAGTTGAGCCAGTATTTTATCCTGCAGCTTGTCCAAGCCACCAAGTGACAGACTTCATGCTTTTCACAGGTTAAGTGACCTCCAACTCTTCGCAACCCAAAGCCATTGCTGTTGAAGGTGTTTGTGGGCAGTGCTGGAGTAACCCAGCTCATTACAGACTTACCAGCGCTGCACACAGAGGAACAGTTCTCTTCATCAGAGCCATCAGGACAGTCTCTCTCTCCATCACAGACATGCATGTGGAGCACACACTCCGAGCCATCTTTACATGGAGTGAAGCCAAAGTGACAGTGCAAAGGCTCCTGGGCACCCACTCCACCCCCTACAGAGACAAACAGCATCATGTGAACATGGGAAGCCCTTCCTTCAGAACCCCATGGCTCTCTTATATTATATATAGAACATGGTATAAGCATAGACCCCATGTTTACACCATCTAGTGCATGTGTACAAGGCAAGTGTGGGGTGCTGAAAAACCCACAACCCCTAAAACCATGGGGTTCAAAGAGGGGACTTGTGATTTATATTCAAGGCAGGCCTTATTTACATTACTGTGCTGCAGTTTAAGTCACATGCTAGCAATAGAGGTGGCCATCAACAAGTGTTACTGTTCTTTACTCAACTGAGAATTTGAAGTTTGAGAACTCCTCTAATGGAGGCCATTGGCGTTGGCTTGCACCACCAAAAACTGAATTAGATATTTTTTCCCCTTTAAATAAGGTGTAGAACATCTCAAACAAGAGGCTGGTGTAACTGCAGATTTTAATTCCAAATAAGCAGGAGACATACGACAGTATATCACTTAAACATTAGAAGCCCCCCCACACACACACACCAAGCTAGCTAACCAGCTAGCATTAGCAGTGCATTTGAATGCAAGGCCATCATTTAGTACAAAGACCATTAAAAGGCAGTGTTTGAAGGGTTTCTCAGCTGGGCCGTGAACTCATGGCCATGTGCTGCACAAACCTGAAGACACAACTTTCAAACTCTAGACCCAATTACCACAAGGGAGTTTAGAACACCAAAACTTAAGCTTATAGCTCTAACCTGCCCTCTGGAAACTAGGGTTTGCTACTACAGAATGGGTTTCAGACCTTCACTCTGAAGAGTTAGTTCTTGCTGTGAATGATATATAAACTAATAAAAAAAAAAAAAAAAAGTTACTTTTTAATTCCTCAGCTCCACTACTGCACAGATTCAAACAACTCCTGACTCAACTCCTCAGATAAGGAGTCCCTCAGGAGCTGAAGGCATGTCCGGGCTCAGAAACCCTTCACGGGGCAGGTGGCCCCGGGCGTGTCCGGGCTCAGAAACCCTTCACGGGGCAGGTGGCCCCGGGCGTGTCCGGGCTCAGAAACCCCTCACCGGGCAGGTTCTCCACATGCAGCTGCACTGAAGAGCCAAGTCTTTACTCAAAGCCTGGAGAGAGAGAGAGAGAGTGTGTGTGTGTGTGTGTGGTGATGCTCTGACCTGGGAGGAGTTGGGAGAGAGTCCAGGCTGCGATGCTCAGCGTCCACATCACCCGCACCGCCCACATGACTGCAGCATAGAGCCTGGTGCACGCGCTGCTCATTTATAGGCGCCGCCCACACGAGCCGCTCTGCGCGAGCTAATTAATTAATTACTCTAACGGATCATTCCGGGAAAGACACGTGACGTTTAGGAGATTTCTATAAATATTTAAATGCTTTTAATTCCATCAAAACACACCTGATTATTTTAATCTGATCTGTCTCTGACAGAAATGTGACAGATGAGCATGAACATGAATCACACCCAGCGCCGGAGCCCGGACCCCCCGCCCGCTGAGACCCCGGACCCCCCGCCCGCTGGGACCCCGCTGTGCGCCTCTTCCTGGGGAGGAGCGGATAGGGCACCTACAGCACACAGTGAGGGCGGGTTTACATTCCACCCCAGCGACACCAAGAGGGGCATTTCATGGACATTACTGCATCTTTGTCTTTTCTCCACAATGTGCTGCAAAATTAAAGTTTCAATCCTGATAATTAATTAAACTCAGTACACGTTACTGACACCTGGCGGTCAAAACTATAAAGTGCAGCTATTAATCCACAGACAAGCGCAGCACTCTATGACTAAATAATAATAATAATAATAATAATATCCTCGTGGGATACTCCGATATATAAAAGACCACATTTCTGGTATTGAGTGTTAATTAACACAATAAACATCAGCCATCCATTATCTGTAGCCGCTTATCCCGTACAGGGTTGTGGGCTGGAGCCTATCCCAGCGGATTATGGGTGCTAACCTGCATGTCTTTGGACTGTGGAGGAAACCCACACAGACACAGGGAGAACACGCAAACTCCACACAAAACGGCCCTCGCCGGCCGCTGGGCTCGAACCCAGAACCTTCTTGCTGTGGGGCGACAGTGCGGACCACTACACCACCGTACCGCCCAATTTAGTATACATTTTTTTAATCACATTTAACCTTATCCTAGTCCTTCACTGTTCCTTGACTTGTTGTGTGAACTATAAAGTTTGGTTGTGTTTCTTGATTTGGAAAGTGAATAACAACATCGACAATCTGTGTACATTTAGGTTTATATTATTTATACTGGATATTTTTTTCTTAAACATCAGACTGTCCTGTTTTTTTAACTGGTTCCAGTTTTCAGATTATGAACTAGCCCTAGATATGTGTGTGTGTGTGTGTGTGTTGAGGAAAGGCTTGACATGTAGTTGATGTGTGTGTGTGTGTGTGTGTGAGAGAGAGAGAGAGTGTGTGTGTGTGTGTTGAGGAAAGGCTTGACATGTAGTTGGTGTGTGTGTGTGCGTGTGTGTGATGATAGGTCTGAACTTGTTTATCTTCCCAATGCACCAATGCATGAAGAGATAACTTCTGCACCCCAAGCAGACCCTTGAGCGCGCGCACACACACACACACAGACACAAGGCTCCAGCCACCTGCGCTGAGGAAGTGTGTGTGTATGTGTGTGTGTGTGTGTGTGTTTTCAGTTCTCCTTTGTGAAGCCGGATGGGAGTGTGTCTACTGGATTGCGAGAGTCTGTTAAATTGCAAGAGGTAGGAACACAAACACACTCACAATCTCACACACACACACACACACACATGCGAGTATTTAGTATGACTCTGCAGTGTGGGTGTGTGCCAGCAAGTTTATTTCACACACCCTGATGTGTAACTGAACATGTCAACACTTCACAATGACAAAACCACAAGGACCACACATTTCCCTTAGTGCGCCTGTAAGTGTGTGTGTGTGTGTGTGAGGGAGAAAGAGACTTCAGTTAATCCCCCGTCTGTATCTTCAGCAGTCTGTCCTTCACTTTAAGATGAGCAGACGGAGAAGAGGATGCAGGATCAGACAGTGAGGAAGTGAGAGAGAGAGAGAGAGAGAGAGAGAGAGGAGCAGCAATGAAGAGAACAGCACTCATCCTACTGACAGCCACCGTCACCTTCATCACAGGTACCACACACACACACACACACACACACCCCTTTACATTACCGGCAGTGTATGTAGTGTGAGTCAGTGTTTCGTGATTAAGCGTGTGCCCCTGGTGAAGTTAGACACACAGTGAAGGTTACTCGTGGTCCTGGTCCTCCTGTCCGTCAGTGTGTTTAATCAGCAGTGCTGTTTATTCAGAAGTGCTGAAGTTCTTTATTACAGACAAATGTGTGTGGGATCACTCAGCCCTTCTCAGTGTGTGCAGTTGCATAATTCAGTTATTATTATTATTATTATTATTATTATTATTATTATTATTATTATTATTATTATTATTATTATTATTATTATTA
>JAODXR010000017.1:942362-962578 GCA_028877395.1 Cathorops festae
ACTCTGGGATGCGTTTTCAAAAAATACCGTTTTCACACCTCGAGAAAAACGGGCCCGTCTGGACGCGAGGCCGAAACAATAAAGTTTTTATGCAGAATCATCAAAAACGTACTCGTGTGGACAGGGCCTTAATCACATTCTCCAATATCCACATAGTTATTTGCTGTCACTCTCTGTTTTATCTGTTTGGATTATAATCCGGCAAGGCAGTTGGGTGCACACTTATCTAATAAGTGCAACTACTCATGATGCCATTTTTAGGCCCATTAGTGTACTTCTGCTCATTCCTAATGATATCAGTGATAAAGGAGACAGTCTCCTTCAACTAAGTTTCCTTTTTCTCTGATCTCCTCACAGATATAAGGTCTGTGTGAAAGTGTGTCTTCTCATGTGGCCTGTACAATTTTGACCTTCAACACTGACCTGCACTACTACAGATACCTCGTTTAATCTGTTCTATGAGTGCACCAGTTGACTTTGCCAACTGCCTAAAGTATATTCACATCTCAACAGGGGTGACAGCAGAGGAGAGGCTGGGGGAACTAAAGAGACAAGCATTTAGTCCTTAATTTCCTGTCCCACAGGGCAGCTTTTTTGAGTCTCAGTTGGTGTGTTCGATAGAAAGAAGGGCAACGACAGGGGTTGGCTAGCTTTGCTCTAACTACAACGCAGCAGTTGTGATTGGACAGTATTGAAAGGGTCGTAAAAGAGCCCATTGAGTCTGTTTGACAAGTGAGCTAGCTCTATAGACAGTACAGTTGACTGGAGAGGGGAGTAAAGGGGAAAGGAGAAGAGGGGAGGGATACAATTGCTGTTTATATAGCTTAAGTTGGTTTGCTAAAGGCTTTTATAAAGATTTCCAGTTATAGGTTTACCATACCTCAGTTCTACCTACCTACACTGTTAGAAACAGGGGTACAGTAAGAGTCCATTTCTATATGGTACAGTCTCCACTACTGTACCCCTTAGGGCTCATTATTGGACCTCAAGGTAACCATGTGTACCTTTTTAGGGCCAAAAAGGTACATATATGTTCCTCAGTGATATATAAAGGGTGCAAATAAATACCTTAGAGCATACTGCTCCAATGGCAAGCCATTGTACCGCTAAATGTACAATAATATATTTTATTTTCTGAGAGTGTACCTATCTGTTACTGTTAGGTTTTACAAAGTGTACGTAACCCACTGTAAGTATAGATGCATGACCAAAACCTGTGCTCCATAATTGCCATTATGGCTCCACTTAATAAATAAAAGTGTGAGGGTAGGAGGCTTTATAATGCTCCTTCAGCTTGTTCACTGGATGTTGGGGTTGCCCTGACACGTACATGCTGGACATCAAGAAATAAAGTCCCATGCTGGGACCATACAGAATGATGTTACTCTGGTGTTGTTTGGCTGAGCACAGTTAAATATGGTCTTCTTATAAGATCGCTTATCATATTCAGAAAAGAGCAGTGCAAAGTGGAATTGTTCATTCTTTTATTTATTCCCTGACTGTCAAGGCTAACACAGTGTGTGATGCAGCAGCTGCATTGCAGCAGGCAGCCCTGACCATGACCGATCAGCTGATGCTGCTGTTTATTACATGGCCAAGGGCAGAGGCTGTTTATGTGAAACGGCACACATGAATGCTTCATATAAACTTCACATCCCTGAGCCCTTGTTTATCCAAATTATAGCTTAGCACAAGGAACACTTGTTACGCAAGCTTACACGTGCTTTCTGATTTATCTCATCTTTTTACTACTTGCAATTTTATTAAGTCAAGCCGAACAAGAAAATTTGCCAAATAAGTACGTGAATGTAAATGTGTCCTTTGACACTTTGATGAACAAATATAGCTTTGACTTGACTATCAAGGTTTTGTCACCATAGCCGTTTGCTTAAACGTCGTATTATGTGCCCTGTAGAAAAAATAGATATTTACCAGCTTTAATCTAAAGAAGTAATGCATCCTGTCCAGATTCAATGGTGCAACTCTGAATGAGATCAAGTGTAAAGGTGTGATGATCTGATTAGGCAGAGAGCTCCAGCTGGCTCTGGCTTCTGTGCTACCTCAAATTGTGGGATTGCGCTCCTAATAACTGCTGTCAGCAATACGGTTCTGGGTCAGTAGCTCTGACCACTGGCTCACAGTGAGGAACAGAAGAATATTTGTACCATTCACTACCATCTTATCCAGCTTCTCTGCTCAGATTCTGATATTGGGTCAATTCCAGTCCATTCATATGCATGAACAAGCATCATCGCCCATCAGCAACTTCTGGGAGCCACAAAAAAAAAAAGCTACATCAAACAAGTATTGAGCTATGGTTCAAATTATCTTAAAGAATTGAATTGGCTATGAAATTTGCTTAGGAGAACTATAGTCCCAAAATCAATCAAAACAGTGATCAAAAGGTCAAGTATTAAAAATTTAACATCTTTCAGACTGACCGGTCAAAGATGTATTTCAGTTTCCTAATGAACTTTGACACAGAAATATTTTACTCATGAACTAATCCATCTAGAACATGGTGTATATTTTGAATAAAAGGCATTTGTGAGACCCAGTGGCCATGTGACTGCAACATTAAGCCCCTGCCTGCATTTCACTGTGTTCTGAGATCAACAGATTAAACATGATCATGTTTGTCCAGGCTAGGCCATATTAGAGAAATCAGAAAATTAGAGGAATGGAGATGGGTGTTTAGTAATTACATATAAATTTTACATTTAGTAATTTGGAAGACTCTTTTATACAGAGTGACAATGTGATATCAGCTGAAAATGCAACAATATAATGTAGAATCTGTAAGAATTTGTAACCTGGAAGATGAGAGACTAATACTGTTTGCACCAATTGCCAGATTGGGCTAGTCAATAACTAAAATTGTCTAAATGCTTAAATATTAAAAAAAAAAAATGCAAACTGAACATATTCCCTTACTTCACTTCTAGAATATTAGTTCAAGAGCCATTAATAATGTTGTCAATTCTCAGGTAATCCATCTCTACTGTACTACTTTTTAGTTTACAGTCTGATGTAATGTGCTGTATAGTATCTCTGATGAGGTAAAGCAGAAAAATGCAATGCTCTCAGTGTCAAATCATACAGCATGGTGAAAAGCACCTTACCAGTTCTGCTCCTTCTGGAGGCCAGTTCATGTCATGGATCTTATGAGAAGAGAAAACAAGGGGAGGGTTGTGGAGTGCTGTATGGGTGTGGCCTTTCAGGTGTGTAATGGGATTCTTGTTACTTTCGGTTATCTAGCTTTATGAAGAACGTACATCACTCATACAGCTAGATAACCAAAGATAACAGCCAACCCCTTCGGCCAACCATCACCTCCAGTCACAGGGGGAAATGACAAAGTCAGGTTCTGACCTAAAAACAGAGAAGCTTCTGATTAACGTCGCAATTAGGACTCTGTGATTTTAATGTGTTTTAACAAAACATTAATTCAGTGTAATTTAATCAATGTATAAATGGTTATATTTGAAAATGTCATAGGTTCAGAGGTAGATAATTGTGCAGAAAGAGGCCAGCAGAAAATCCCTTGAAGCTAGCAAACAGACTTCCTGAGTCAGGTGGTTTCTGAGGCAGCTTCGTATCAGTGGAAGAAGCGAACAGAGAACTAAAAGGCTTTGCTGTCTCAGCCGCACCTGACAGTAAACCGCCAAAGGAGGGTGCTGACAAACCAGACAAGTCAAGCATGCTCTTAGCTGTAGATGAAGGTGGATGTTTCTCCTGAGCAATCCTGTCAATGGGGATTGGAGATGTTACTGATATGCTAGATTCCTCCTTCATGACACCCACCTCAGATTCTTCACGCTTAATAGACACGTCTGTGATCTCGATGTTGCCATCTCTTGCCCCTTCAACAGGCTCAACATCAGACCTTTCACATATTTTCGCAATCTGCTCTTCCGAAGCCACTGTCTCAGGTTCTATAACTGTACTTGGCTCATTGCCAGTGGAAGTTCTTTGCTTAAAGTTTTTTGCATCTTCATAGTCCTCAGTCTTGAGCTTGCAGGTCTCCACTGCAGATTTGGTTTCCTCTGGTCTAGCGGCATCCTTAGTTTTTAATAAACCGAACAAATCACCTGTTAGGGACTCTGTGGGGAGGCCAGCAGGTAACTTAGTGGGCAGGTTAAAAAATGAGGTTTTGTGTCGTTGCTGAGCGCATGTAGCTCCAGTTGGCTGTAATTTAAAGAATGAATGCTGGGGTGGTGTGAAGAAACTGGAGGTTGCAGGCTTGCTAGAGGCACTTGGTCCAGATAACATAGATATAAATCCAGAAAATGCAGTTGACTCAGGTGGCCTTTGAAAAGAAGCCATAGTTGGTGTATGGTGGCCTTGCATTTCAAGTCTCAGTTGTCCAGGATGCTCTACCATCTTTGTTTTAGGTTTGTCCAGAGATCTGATCATTTCTGGTAGAGATTGTGGCCGTGGCTGAATAACCACAGCAGACAGTGGTTCTGAAACTGTTTGAGCTGGCATATCGGTTAACTGTTTTTCTGTTGCTTCTTGCTCTTTGACTTGAGCTGGCTCCTTCTCTACCACACTACCACACACATCATTTTTAGGCTGCTCTGCATGGTTAGACTCGTTATCTGTTTTGGGCCTCGCTTCCTCTGATTCATCCTGGATTTGTGTTTCTTCTCTCTCCCATGATTCCTCCAGCCTCTCTGGAATTTCAGCAGGGATCTTGTTATCCACAAATTCTCTGCCCTGTGATTCCTCCAGTGTTCCTGGTATTTCTTCTATTTTAGTAGTATGGTTCACATAATCCACAGGTTTGCTTAATTCCCGAGGTATCTGTGCTTGTATGGTTTCATCTGATTCAGCTGTTTTTTCTGATTCGAAAAAGTTCTCAGACTTCTCGGTTTCTGTTGATTCTACAGAGTAAGTGTGCCTACCAGCATCTTTGCCTGTATCTGATTCCAGTTCTGTAGTCCGATTCTGCTCAGAGTCCAGTGGTTTCTCAGTTTGCGAACACTCTTGTTTTTGAGACCGTCCTTCTGTTGGATGTTCCACAGTTTTGCTTTCTGTTTCTGACTTCTCAGTTATTTGGGCATGGGTAGCTTCAAACGTTGTTAAAGTTTTGTCTTCAAGAATTACAGCATCCTCTTGATTTTGGATAACATTAAGAAATTCGTCAGTTTTCTCAGTTTCTAAAGATTGTTGTTTTTCTTCGGTTGGATTTTCCACAGTTTTAATTTCAATTTCTGATGCCTTAATTGTTTGGGAATGGATAACTTCAGCTGTTGCAAATGTTTTGTCTTCAGAAATCATACCATCCTCTGGATTTAGAATAGCATGAGCAGATTTGATTTCAGTTTCAGTACTGACTTTTTCATAATTTTCCTTAGCTGTTGATACAGAGTTATTTGGAAGATCCTGTCCACTTTCTTTGGGTTTGCCATGCAATGATTTAACATATTTGATTTCACCATCTATAGAGGTAGATTCCCTGACTATATCTTCTAATTTTGTAGTACCTTTTTCTTCAGGTATAGAGTCACCTGATTTTTTATCATCCATGAAGGGCAAAAGGCCAAATCCACTCAGTTTTTGTTTGTCTGAACCACCTCCGAGAGAGAATACAGAAGCAACTTTAAAGAGACTTTCTGACTGAGATGATGCTGTCCCACCAAACCTGGAAAACAGACCTTTTCCTGCTGGCTCTTTATTGGAACATTTAGGAACTGTTTGTGTTGTGAAAGACTTATCACTGCTCCCACCAAACATGGAGAACAAGCCAGAGCCAGTATTATCTTTGTTTGTGGATGATCCAGGCAGTATACCTGAAAGAATTGGGGCTCCTGAAGCAGGTGATCTTGATGGAGTTCCACTAGCAAGTGTTTGCTGGTACAATGGACCACTGAACATAGAAAATAGTCCTTTTCCTGTTGACTCTGCGGGTTGTTGTCCTCTGGGTGGAAGGCCAACAGTAGAAGAACCTCTCAGGCCAGGTCCAGAGGGACTCTTTGGCCCAGAGCCTGGACGTCCCCTATGATCAGGTCCGGGTGTTCCTGTTGGACCTGACATTACCTGCTCCCTTGTGTCAAACTCAGGTGGGTCCCTTGGGCCCGGTGCTGATGGAACATGTCGACCAAGTGTTTGCTGAACATTACTTCCACTAATCATAGAAAATAACTTTCCAGGTACTTCTTTTGGTGCAGATGATGTTTGGGTTTTCTGAGGACTGGCACCGCCAGACACTGAGAACAGACTTGTACCCGTTGTTTCTTTGGACATGGCGGCTCCTGGAAGAATACCACCAAGTACTGATGATCCACTCTGAGTCTGTGAAGGGGCACAAGAAGACCCTCCAAACAATGAGAAAGTAACTTTTCCAGATTGCTCCTCAGAAACAGCAGTTGGTAGTAATGAGCTTTCCACTGATAAAACATCTGTACTTAAAACAAGAACATCTGGAGATAATTTATGTAATCTTGCTTGCATACCTTCTTGCTCCTTGGACATATCTGATATTTTACCAAAATCACTGGGTCCTTCTCTGTTCTTAGGTTTTGGTGATTCTGAGGTCAAATGTTCTGAATTATGAGAAAGGGGTTCCTTCATAGAAACAGCAGAAACTTCAGCATCTTCCTCCTTCATTGGCTTTGCTATATCTAAAGTCTCAGGCCTGAGTTTCTGGTCCTCAATTTCTGATGTCTCTTTAGAATCTTCTGGTGACTTAGTTAACTCAGGAGACATTAGGTCTGTGATTAGGGGAATGAGTTCAGATGAAAAAATGTCATTATTTTGAGAACCTAACACTTCACCAGTCTTAATTAGCATGGATTCCTCTTTTCCTGCTGGTGGAAGATCTTTTTTCTGTGAAGTAGGATCCTGGACCAGTAAAGAGTGAGATGCTTGTTCCACAATGTTTGTAAATTCTGGGGTTGAAGAAGTAGAGGTGTTAGCTGGGACATTCGTGTTCATCTCTGAGACCTCTGTGGAGGCTACTGGAACAATTATTGTGTTTGAATCAACATGGTTTTTGTTAATCTGTGAAGACAGTCCACCTGAAGAGAAAGTTTTATGTTCCTCAGAGACGGACACTGCAGCTTCACTCTTTTCAAACAAAATGGAATGTTGCTTTACATCTTCACAAGTGTCTGTGGCACTCACACGAGTATCACCTCCAGTTTCATGCAGGGACACGGTCTCTTCGTCACTGGGACATCCGTCCTCTAGATGCTTTAGAGTAATCTGAGGGATCAGCATCTGTCTGCAACGCAATCTAATAAAATGTAAGGTTTCCTCCTTTACTTCAGTAGGTGAAACTGGAGCATAATATGGAACCTCCTCAAAGAACATCATCTCAGATGAAACAGATCCAACAGTGGACTGCTTTTGAGAGAAACTGTCTGAATCAGTGTGCTTGCCTTCACTCATATCTTGTTTTGAAGCAAGCTCTGTAGCATGAACATCCTCCCGTGACTTGGAGGACTGTGAGAAGGTTTCACAATGGTTACTGTTTGGTATGGTTTGTTGAGGCATGTGTGAAATATGGATGTTGTGATCAGTTACTACAGAAACTGACGTATCGCACATTGTATTTATTGAAGTATCTGAAATCATCAAAGAGGGTTCACAGTTTGCTTTGCTCACCAAAAGCTCTGCTTCCTTGTCTGTTATCTCAGGTTGAGCGAGTATTGCTGAGGACGGATCCTGAGACTCCCATCCTACTTCTGTTATAATAATAGTAGGTGTTTCGGAGACATGCTTGCTTATGTTACTTTGATGATAAACTGGAATGTTTCTTTGCAATGAGCTTGGTGCATCAAGAACACTTCCTGGGGTGGGAAAAGTACACTGTTTGTCATTTGTTAAAACAATGGGAGGTGAGGTAGGATGTGAGAGATTTTGAAGCATTGAGGATGAAAATTCCATAGGAAGTGATGCTACATGTTCCGTACTTGGAAGTAATGAAGCTGGTGGTGGTTCCACAGGAAGAGGTACAGCATGTCCTGAGCATATAAGAGGTTCAACAGGAGCACATGCAGAACATTCAACAGGAATACATGGTTCTTCTGTACGCACCAGACTTGGAGGAGGCAGAGATAATGGAAGAGGTTCAGTAGGAGGATATGCTTTAGATACTACCGTATACACTGAACTTGGAGGAGAGTCCATGGGAGCTGGAGCTGTATATACAGGACTTGGACTTGGAAGAGGTAAAAGTGGTGAAAATCTGAGTGCAGTTGTTACAACATGTGCTGAACTTGGAAGAATCCTAACAGGGCCGTATGTCACAGAGGGCTCCACTATATGTGCTGTACTTGTAAGTGGTACTGCTGGTGGGAATTCCATGGGAGGTGGGGCAGTATATCCTTGACATGGAAGAGTTGAAGACTGTAAAAATCCAGTGGCACCTGATGCAACATGTGCTGGACTTGAAAGACTCATAACTGGAGGATTTTCCATGGAGGACTGTACCATGCATGGTGGAGTAGTAGATGATGTATCTTTCATAAACCCTGAAACCAAATTCTTGACAGATGTGACTTTAGCTGAGGTGGCAGGATGGGTAGGAACTGGGGTCATCTGTTGGTCTGGCACAAGTCTGCAAATGAACCCTGCCCTTTGCTGAATTCCTTCAGATCTTTCTGGGATATTATCCTCACCTGCTATTGAGGTTGTGCCACCAAACTTTGAAATCAAGCCTTTGACTGATCTTGTAGTGTTTTCAGTTTCAAGTAAAGTTTGTCTGGAAGATACCCGAGTTTTGGGGACTGTATTAATGGCCAGAAGAGGTTTCCTTTCTGGCTCAGCAGAAGAACCAGAAAATGTTGAGCTTGATTGGGCAGATATTATAGTGCCTTGAGACATATCTTGTCTAACTGCCTGTTCAATGGTGCAAGGTGTGATATCTGTAGCCAACGGAGTAAACATTTTGCTCCCATGACTGTGCTCTTGTCCATGATTAGTCATGGATGACACATCCTGTCCAGATACAATAGTAACTATTGAAGCAATGTCTGAAGCTTTGCTTGTGTTTAGGACGTGAGGTATTTCTGGTACATAAGTTGGTGAAGTAAAATTAGGAACCCAGCTTTGAACAGTATTTTCTCTCAAACGTTCCATTGTTGATTGTTTGACAAGACCTCTGGATCTAGTGACTTTCAGTGATACGTTACATTCAGTGACCTGGGTAATCAGGCTATCATACTGAATAAATTTAGGAACAACTAAAGGGTGTCTTGTAACGTTTGGCCCCTGAGTTTGAGTAGGCCTGATATGCTGAGCCTGAGAGGTGGACGGAGGAGACTGTTCCACTCTGAGTACTTCAGATGAATTAGTAACTGGTCTGAAACTGGGAGGGCCATCTGAGATAACAGTTTTTTCAAGACAAAGGTTCTTATTTCTTAGCTGTGCCTGAGGAATAGAAGATTCAGTCATTTTCTTTTGTTCGACCAAAAGCCCAAACGCCGGCTGTGGAAGAATCTGTAAGTCAGCCATGTTGAAGTTATTTTCCAAGTGCTCTGACACTGATGTAGGTGCAGCAGGCTGGACAGTTGGATATGTATTCTGTGACTGAGTAATGTATGGTTCTTGCCTTCCAGGAGTCTGGAGAGTACATTGCGCTTCTGTGCAGGTTCGCATCTGATCCATTGCTGTTAACGTGTATTGACCAGGTAGGAAAGAATTCATTGGTATTGAAAGATCTTTAATTCCAGACATTTGTGTCTTTGCATCTCGGGCAACTGTCAAATCAATAATTGGTGCTTGACTTTTTTGGTTAGTTGTCCTCAGTCTTTGTTTATTCCTCGATATAACCGCCTTTGACTTAGTGAAATCCATCAGTCGTCCGTCCTGCGTATTGGCTACATCATTGCCCTGAGGATGTGAAACTCTACCTGAGAAGTCCATTGGCTTACTCTGAGCTTGCAATTCTCCACTATGGATCAATGCAGGATAAAACAGTCCATCACTGTGGTAAGTGGATGTCTGCAGACACAAATGAGCTTCTGCTGTATGATGTCCATTGCTTAGTACTTTCTCAGCCTGTAACTGTTTTTGATACACCTGCTCAGGAGCTGAAATATCTTTAACAATTAAGGGCATGCCAACCAAATCCTTTTTACTAATCACATTTTTCATCTGAACAAGAGCCATTACTTTGTCAGGTGACATTTCAAGAATTCGTTCTGCTGCTTTGTTGGGTTCCTTACTTGTTGTTCTTAAAGACATATCCTGGGTGTTTCTGATTGAGTTAGCTGGTGCTGAGGGAACACTGGGAGATCTTGACTTTAACACTAAAGAACGTGTCCCTGGTAATGTTTGTTCAAACAGGACTTGTTTTTGCCATTGGTCCTTATTTAGCTCTCTATGCAAAGTATCACACTTTTTAGGTTGTTCTGAAGCATTTACCATTGATGGTACATCAGCAAACATGTGTAATGCTTGAACACGAGTGTTGGAGTTTGTCTTTACAAGTTTATCTACAGAGTGTTTGGTTTGACTTAAATCCCTTGAAGACCTATCTAATGGCAAAGCCATACCTAGAACAGGTCCTGGGATGCTTAACAAGGGTTTGTTTTTCACCAAGGGCATAGCCTCTGAGGAAGATGTGTTGCTGGGTGGTTTTAGAGACATGTCCAGAGATGCTTTTGCCATATTTGCCTGCATCAGTGCAGCGCGTGTTTTGTTTTCTTTTGCATTTTGTGATGAATATTGGCTGATTGTTTCGAGAGACTGATATTTTCTGATCAGTGGCTTTACTTCTGGTGTTGGATTCTGCATAACTGAAGACAGTCCAACAGTTACTTCACTGGCTTCCAAGACATTCTTGACCTTCCCTACAACTGGTAGCATTTCAATGTGGGGGGTCACTGTTCCCTCGGTTGTCTTAGAGGCCAAATTTGCTGACGTATCTATTGTTGCTTTTAAAGGATTTGCTGGAGTTGTCACTGCCCCCTTTAAGGCCAGGCTGTAGAGATTAGTTTGGTTTTGGGTAACAGACTTTATTTGTGGACTCATGTTCTCCATTTGTTGAGTAAGCTTCATGATCGTAACTTGCGACTGACATTTTCTAAGAGGTGGTTTTACTTTGGTTGTCAGAGGTTCTACAACTAAAGACATCCCACCAAACTCCTCAATTATACCTGACGTTGACCTTGATCTTCTCTTTACAAGTGATACTGCTTCATCTGAACAGACCACTATTCCCTCAGCTGGTCTTGAACACATATCTAATGTGGTTGTAATGGAATTTGCTGGAGCTGATACATTCTGACATGACTGAGGAAAATGCGCTGTCAAATCTCTGTTTCTGTTGTAAGCAGGTTGTTGTCTGCACAGGACTGGGCTTACTTGTGATGTTTTTGTGTTAGATTTTAGGGTTGAAACTTTTCCAGTCGTAGTTTGTTGTTCTGACTGAATTTGTTTTACCTGTACTGTACAGGGATCTACAATCAAAGGTACCCCAAAAGAACCATCACTGATATCTGCAACTGAGGTTCGTCTGCTCCTTACAAGTGGCACGACCTGGGTTTCAGCAGTTGGCATGTCCAAATATCTATCCACTGGTACTGAAGACATATCCAAGGTATTTCTGACCAAGTTTGCTGGTGTGGTGCTCTTATGGCGAGGCTGAGGAGGTGTTGGAATTATTTTCATGGATTTACTGAATAAGGAAGGCTGATGAATACATTGAGTGGATTGTGATCTTATGTTTATTGTTGAGTATTTCTTTATTTCAGGGCTTGTAGACTGTGATGATGAAGTTCCTTGATGTGTGGTTACTATTGAGGCTTTTTGGTCTTTACCACTATCTACATTGGATCCAGGAATATTTGGAGACAACTCTGCAGATGTATTCATAAGTTTTCTGCCAGAGATTTCAGGTGCTATCTTTACCTTGGAACATTGAACCGAGACTTGCCTAACAAGCTTGGATCCTATATTAGGTGATGAAGATGAGTTTTGATCAGTTCTATGATTGGGGCTTGATGGCCCTGAATCTGATGGGCAAAATTTGGGGGAAGTATGAGCAGAAACAGTTCTCAGAGATATTTCAGGTACAATTGGGAAGGGTATGGAAATTTCCAGTGCTGGAAATGTCACATTGATTTCTTTAACCTCCTCCTTAACCTCAATAGTCAGATCAATTCCTACATCCTCATTTGGATCTGCTTGACATGTCCATTGACGTTTCTTTCTAACTTTCTTCAACCTGTTTTTGGTAAAATCAAGTATATCCTCGATTATGATGTTATCATTCGACAGATCTGGTAACAGGAGTGCAGTATTCCGACCCGGGCAATTCACTTTGCTTCTTAATGATCCAGAAAAGTCTAAAGGTTTACTCCTCAAAAGAGAGTCTAGTGCTTGTTTAGGTTTATTATAAAGTAAGTTTTGTGGTGGTGGTAAGGGTCGCTTTTCATAACATGTAGCAGCAACTTTTGGCACCTGAGGTAAAATGGGAGTCGCTGAACTCTGGACCCCTTCACTTCGAGATGTCTTTAAAGACTGTGTTGACATTGATGATTGTCTTCCGAGTTGTGGCCTATGGGACACAGCAGAGGATGAGGAACCAGGAGAACACTGTGAACTTGAGGCTGACCTTTGTGGAGTAAGCAGTGTCATTTGAGAGGAGATGGTTGTAACCATTGAGGGCTCAGTCATTAAATTCCTTGGTGTTGCTGGAATTGATTTAGCTGAGTTGGTAGATGCTTTAGAGGATACTGGAGCATCCGGAAGTTTTCTTTGAGCATGCTGACTCTGTGGGGCAACTTTAGAACTTGACAAGTTGCTGTTTGGAGCGTTTGATAGCACAGTCATTTTAGACGACTCAGCATCTTTTGTCTCATCACCAAAGCCGTTCAATAAATCCTTTTTATTATGTTCTCCTACAAGTCCAATTTTAATCTCCGGAATTGGAGGATGACATCTGATAGAAGAGTGCCGTCTGTAAGTTACTGAGGAAGTTTGTGAAGCTATATTAGCTGACACACCTTTAACCAACTCCCCTGGGAAAAGATCTTTAAACCCCTGATTTTTCCAGTATGGTCCACCTTTATTTATCTTTTCTACTTTGATTGTAAGGTCTGATGCTTCCATTTGTGCTTCTGGACGAATTACTTTTGGGTCATCCTTTCCTACTTTTATTTTCTGCAACTTGTAAACACTCAAATCAACAGGATGCTCTGCCTGTCCACTTATGGAGTCTTGAAGCATTTCAGAAAAACATTCAAGATTCATATTCATAATTCTATCACCTTTTTCAAAGGCTGAAGACAAATCAACAGGAGAATTGGAATCACCTGCTGGACTATGACATGGAACCCAGAGCATTTCATCTTCATTAAACAATGGTATCTTAAACCCACAAAGTGTCGTCTTTGGTTTATCTTTGTCCTGCAGGATGTTTGAGATATTCTCTGCAATTTCTTCTAAACTATATCTATTATCCTGGGTAGCATATGCATAGAGATTCTTTCCACTCCGGTCAGTTAGCAATGAGTATATATAATCCTCATCAGCATAAATATAATATCCACAATCACCAGCTTCAGCTGGCCACCACATTCCTTGATCCAACAGTGAAAGCCATTGGTGGTACCATTCTGAATCTTCAAAGAACATGTCATCTTCTGTATCTCTGGTGGTTGCAGAACAGCTGCTGAGATCAACTGCACATGCTGTCAAATCTATGGGGCCTTTTTTGACTGCCAGTCGTTTAACGAGTTTTGAGATATCAAGCTGTGGCTCCAGAGTACAATTCTGAACAGGTTTGCCATATACGCTACAGTCAACATGTGAATGACAGCGTGTTAACTTTGCAGGAGTTCCTGTTGAGTCTTTCTCAGTCTGATGGCTTCTGCTTGTTTGATTACTACAATGATCCACATTACCACAACTTCTCCAGAGTTTTCTGCTCTTGAGGCTCATGTCAAATACAATATCATCCTCTGCGTCAGCACGTGGAAGTCGTTTTTGAAACGATGAGCTGACGACATTCTGCCAAGGATATGAAGGTATGTGAAATTGCCTGGGATCCATTTTTTTCAGGTTCCACCATCCAGGCTCCTGTATGACTGTTTCATGACTGTTTGATGATGCATCCTCTTGAAGTCCTGCATAATACTCCTGTGCTTGTGTTTCCAAGGCTTCTAACAAGGCATAATCATTCAGCTGCCGCCAAAGAAGTGCCTCTATGAGACACTGGTGTTCGTACAGCTCTGGTGCGACTATACCATGCTCAGCAAATAAATACAACAGATCCTGATATCCATATTCATTTGCTGTACCATATAAGAGTCTGTGGACTTCCTCTAGGTACAGCTGGGTAGACTTTACTGCTGGGTGTAATGTGACAGGTTCTTGAGACTTGGTGCTAGTTTTTGAACTGGAAATGCTGGTAACACAAGAAGGGTCTGCAAGAATCTGTTTATGGAGTAGCTGATCAAGGAAAATCTGTTCTGATTCCTTGGTTATGGCTGTCTTACTACTGGCCTCCGATTTAAAAATTCCAGAAGACGTACCCTTTCTGGCACTAAAACTAGCCTTTGGGTCATATGTTTCCTTTAATTTTGATTTTTGATCCTTTTCATTACCTCCATCCTGAATGGACTCTTGCTGGATTGGTTTGGCTCTTTGAATCTGTGGACGATTCTGACCAGGCTTACGTTCTTCATGTTGCTGTGGCTTCTGACCTGAAGGAATGTGGCTATCAGTCGTATCTTCAGCCTTTGCAGAGATTTTGCTGAAAAATCCAGACAAAATTCCACTTTCTTGAGTATTACTGTCTTGTGCTTCTAATTTGTTAGCTGTCCGGGTATTTGATTGATCCGGCTCCTGTTGTAGTTCTTCTGATGTAGACATCTTGAAAATACTAGAGAAAAGACCTCCTGGCTGGCTTTGCTGCCGTGCTGCTCCTGGTGGTGGTGGTGCCTTTGGAGCTTGTTGAGCCTGCCTATTGGATTGTTGATGTAATCCAACTGAGGGCTGTTGCTGCTCAGCAGTAAGTGTTTTAGAAGCTGCAGTTACTGTACTTGTTTTGAAAACCCCAGTTAAGATCTGATTTGTTGGAGGAGGCTGGTGGCTTTGTACCGGATGTTCTGACCTACACGCTTGTTGAATAACTGAAGCTTCGGCCACAAGATGTTGAGGTGGGGTATCAGTGGAAGACAATTTGTTAAAAAGACCAGAAAACAGACGTCCCTGTTGTGGCTCAGGTGCTGCAGCTGGCTGTACCGAGATCTGATGCTGCCTCTGTAAGGGTTGCTTGTTGCTCTGCTGCTGCTTCATTTCTGCTTCTGAAGGATCTTTTTGCTCTTGTGCTGGGGGCTTGTTACTGGAAAACCCCCTTGATAAAAGACCAGGAGATGGTGGTTGGGCTGAATTTTGATTCGGGTCTGACTGAGCAGACTGGGAAGCTGTGTCTACAATCTTATTGAACAGGTTTGAAAGAATCCCAGCTGGTCTGTTTGGCTGTGCCTCTTGATTTGGAACCAAATTCTGTCCACTGAACTGTTGTGATTTAGCATTCTGGGGGGATATCTGGTTACCATTATTTACTTCTGAAGTGGTACTCCCAAATAAACCAGAAAGAAAGCTTACATGTTCAGCAGAACCAGATTGTTGTGATGATTTAGGGTCTTGGCTAGCAGCTGGGAGATGTGATTGCTGATTAGTACTCTCAGCTACAGATATTTTGTTAAGAAATCGTGACAGCATTCCTCCTGCTGAAGAAGCTTCTGTTGACTGTTGATTGGGCTGACTGCTTGTACCACTTGGCTTTTGTGTGCTTGAAGGTGCAAGTGCACTCTCTGTTAATTTCAAAATTCCACCAAATAGTCTTCCTGACTGGGGTGGAACTGGCGATGCATTACTCTGAGTATTTGGTTGTTTATGATTTGGTTGCTGACCGCCACGGTTTCCTGGCTGTTCCAACTGCTGATCCGGGACTACATCCCCAGTGGCATAAACATTTTCAGTGCCTGCCACTTTAAAAAGTCCTGATAAGAGACCTCCTGGATGTGATGGAGGTGTAGCTGTTTGAGGTAATGGTTTGTTTGACCCCTGAGTGGCCGCTGGAGCAGCTGGAGAACTTGGAATAGTGTCACTGGCCAATTTAAAAAGGCCAGATAAAAGCCCATCACCTTGTGGATGTGCAGCAGTGTCAGTGGATGCAGAGTCCTTACTTATAGCTGTCCTACTACTTTCATTGCCTTCTGATTTGAAAATGCCAGAAAGCAAATCCTTCCCGATACTAGAACTAGTTTCATCACTTACATTAGAGCCAGTTGCATCCTTTAATTTAGCCGAGCTGTCCTCTTCTGACCCCTTACTGAATAACCCTGCCAGAAAACCTTTCTGTGATGTTGCTTTTTGTTCCTGTGATGGTTTCTGACCACCAATGGGTGAAGTAGAGCCGAGCTGACTTTCAGAACTGACAGGCTGCTGTTGAGTGCCAGCTGAATTGTTGCCTGTACTAGCATTTTCTGTGGCAGCCATTTTTAAAAGTCCAGAAAACAACCCTGTTGATTGATTCGTGGCACCTTGTTCAGCCTGGCTCTCATTTGCAGTGCTGGTGAGAGATGAAAAGAGTGTTGACAGCAGTCCACCTTCTTGAGGCTTATCATTAGTTTTGTTGCCACCAGACAACAGTGCTAGCAGGCCCTGGGGTTTAGAAATTGCTTCTTCTTCTTCTTCAGGCTGGGCCTGGTCTTGAAGCTCTGAAGCATCTGCTTGAGTCTCGGTTTTAATTAAACTCTGTCCCTCGTTCTCAGTGTCAGTCAAGCTTTCGGGAACAGACTGGATATCAGTTTCAGACTTTGGTGTTGCATCTTCTTGTGCCATTTGTTCTTCTTGTACTACATCCTTTGATACTGTAGTAGAATTGTCAACTGCTTCAGGTGCCACTACAACAATGGGTTTGTTTATTGTGGCTGATGGTTTTGATGGAAATTTTGCAACTGTTTGTGGTTTGGATGATTCAGCAGGACTCATTTTGAAAAGATTAGAAAACCATCCTGTATCTGTATTTCCCTGTGGTACACTCTCCAATAGCATGGCACGACTTAGAAGAGGTGATTTAGTAGAAGTATGGGAAACATCTTGTTTTGAAGTTGTTGGAGCTTCACCAGATCCCAATTTCAGCAACCCAGAGAGGAACCCACTCTCTTGTTTTGGTGCTTGAGGAGTGGTAGGAGGATCAGAAGAAAAGAAGGAAAGCTTTAATTTGTCTCCAATAGTGGCTGGTGCATCTTCTGGTTTCGGGGCTTCGGCAGGTTTAAATATCGAAAACACTGAGTTGCCAGATGAACCTTCAGCAGTTTTATCGACAGGGGAAGGGGTTGTTGTCATGAAAGACGTGAGTGACTTTTTGAAAGGGCTGAAAAATCCAGTGTCATCGCTTGTTTTTTGAGTAGTTGGATTTTCTTCTGGTTTAAGAGTCATCTCTCGAGGAAGGGAATCAGGTAATTCTCCTGATGATTCGGTTTCTGGTAATAGTTCCACTGATCCACTGCATGAGCCTCCACATGAGGACTGGTGTTCTGATTGTGAGGCAGACTGCTCTACTGACAAAGTTTCAGCTTGATCTGTTAACCCTTCTTTTGACTCAGTGTGTCCATGAGATGTGTTTGGTGTTCCTGGTTGTGAAGATGCTGCTGGTTTGTCTGCAAATATCCTGAAGGGACTCAGTTTTCCCAAGACAGAATCGACCACTGACTGTGACTGGCTGGCTGTGGATCCTTGAGTCTCAGGACTAGTTGCTGCATCTTCTTCTCCTTCCACACTCACTAGATGGCTGGTCTCTGATGACTGAAGAGGCGAAACTGACTGCACGGGGAATTTCTTATCTACGCTTGGCTCCTGATGAGCAGGTGGAACAACTGCAACAGGAGTTGGGCTGCCGTTTGATTTTGGTATGAAGGACAACAGTTTAGAAATGCCTGACTCTGGCTGAAGAGGTGAAGGAGAGCATGCTGTCATTGTCGTCGCTGTTGTCGTCATAGGAGTGGTATCTGTAGTTTCATCTGTCGCCTTGGTGCCTACAAGTGAGCTAAACAAGGAGTTCATGGCATCTGTAACCCCTGTGGCACCCTGTTCAACTGCACATTCTTCTTTTACCTCGTCTGATTTGATATTTTTGTCCTTTTCATCGTCAAACGTTTTTGTTTTGTTGTCAGACTTGTGCACTTCCTCATACTTACTAATCTCCTCCTCTCGTCCAGCAAGATATTCAGTTACTGTATCGACAATTTTCTGCAGTTCATTCATGGTATGGATATAATCATGACTTGGCTCCTTAAGTGATGAAACATCATCTAAAACTTGAGTACTAACATTTCCCCTTAACCCATAATAACTGTGTGGCCGTCCACCAGAAGAAGTATATTTCCTGCTATTGTAGTAACTGTCATATTCACATTGTGTATCCTCCTCAATGAAGGACATGACATCCAAATCCTCCTCGGATCCAAGAGAAACCTGAACAGCTTCTGATCCTACTGACCCATACTCACTTCTTGTCCTCATCCTGGCTTCTTCCTTCTCTCGATAAATTGCGTAGTTGGCCAGAATGTCCTCGATGTGTGTTTTTGCCCACATTCTTGTCTTGTACAGCAGACTCTCTGTATACGCCTCTTGGTCTGCCTCCTGTTGATGAAGCTTCTTAACTGAAGGAATGATGGGTATCTGTGGGGGAGAGGTTTCATCCTCAAAGCTTCCTGCTTCTTCAGAGACCAGGCGAACCTCTCCACCTTCCACACCTGGCATCTTTATAGAGTTTCCAGTTTCATCATATTCATCAGCCTCTGGAGATGCTGCCTCACACTCCGTGGTCTGATTGAAATGGTTTCTCTGGGAGTCGCCAGGACTGTTTACGATGCGGTAAATTTCACTCTCTGTTTCATCGTCATCGTCCCAGGTTTTTTGCTCTGGTTCTAGATAGTCATCTAAAATGTTGTCATCAAGTTTGTATTTCATCTCCCAGTCCTCAACGCCCATACCTGAATCAACAGGTACAATCTTTACCCCAGCTCTACTGTTTGGATGGCTTGTGTCCCAGATAAAAACAGGATGCAGAAAAATAACGTAAGAAAATAAAAAGAAGAAAAAGTGTTAGAGGCACAGCACAAGATAAAACAAATCATGGACTTCAGATAAAAAAGTGAAGGAAGAAAACGCAATGTAAATGTAAGCAAAGGAAACAAACAGAGACAGAAATGATGAAAAATTGAACGGATAACGTTTTGTGTATGTTTCATCCCAAGATATTTTTAATTAAGAAATGTTGGGAAATAAATAACAAAACACTTCACAATTCAACGTATATATATATATTTTTTTTGTATAAGATCTGTTTCCTTTTTTTCTCCATTTTCATTTTGAAATGAAACCCAACAACCACAGCAAACACAGACCCAAACCCATAAGTCTGCAGTCGTTTTTTTGTTTCCTGAACAAATAAAAATTTCCAGATTAAAAACATTGGAGTGTTTGAGTTGTTGTTTTTTTTCACATGAACATGTTCACATCAGTTTTCTTCTCTATTCTCTCGTGTTTGTGTGTCTTCTGTACCTCAGCCCCCTTCCTTCCCTGTAGTCCAGCTCGTAGCTGTGCATCGACTCGGTTCCAGACTCTTTGGACGTGGCTTGCTGACATGTTCTTCGGCTCATGGGGTACTGGTGAACGGAGGAATTGGGCTGGGCCGTGGTGTGGTATCGTGGAGGATGGCTGTTGGTCTCGCTGCGGTAGTCGCTATCTCTGTCATCCACAGCGCTGTCGTGATCGTCTAGAGCTGGAACCGTACACAGACACAGGGAGTTCTAATGTTCATCTCAGGTAGAACAATACGATACTGCAGTACACACTGACACGTCACAACGAAGAGACCAGACGATGCTACAGGATGAGAACCGGAGGAGGCGCAGAATGACCACAGACTACTAAAGGTGATATTTGTGAGTACAGACCACGCCCTCAAATAAACGACACGGAGAATGACTATGGAAGTGTCAAAAGTGAGGAGAACTCCGGCTCCTGAGAAGCTTCTGCGTTATACTCAGACCTGCCACTACAAACTAAAGGTTTCTGAGTAGGAGATGAAGAGAATGATCGTGGAACTGTGTGACGAACATGGCTGTAACTACCATTGAGGACACCGAGGTCATGTCCTCGGTATTTTTTTTTCCAGAAATTTCAAATTTCTGTAGCGTGTGCAAAGGGGGCTCCTGCGTCTTTAAACTGGTTGGCTCTCA
>JAODXR010000017.1:2331347-2343814 GCA_028877395.1 Cathorops festae
CAATGAAGGGTGGCTCCCGGCTGATGACCCTGCAGTTACCCCGTTGGCACCGTCGGAGGTGCGTCAGGCGGAAACGCTATGCAGGTAGACCTTACCTGTGCTTCCAACTAATCTACTACAGATGTGTAGTTTGACTTCTTTAAGACCATTGTTAACATCTTTAAATTTTTACTTGTCAAAATTAATTATGGCTATGTGGACTTGGAATTTTCAGGAGTAAAACTTTTAATATAAATCTGCAATGTGAATTTCTGAATAAAATATCTGCAATTATATTTTTTATGAATTAGTCATAGTAGTTTTTTTTTTTTAATAATTCTACTTTTCTACCATTAAAAGCGAGTACAGTATGTCCCTCCCACCCAGAGAGCATGGCCAGATTTTCTCTCTTGGAATTACAATTCAGATTTCTGATCTCAGCATGATGCAGTGATTTTTTTTTTTTTCCCTCCCTCTCAGGATTCATATTGAAGATATCTATAAATTAATTTATAGTCATAAGCCACCATTTATATTAAATTCCTGTCTCTTTTAGTCCTAGTTAAATTCTAATGAATAAATTCCTGTTGCAGATGTGTATTTTCATTTCTTTAAGACTATTGTTAATCTCTTTAATGACATTTTTACTTGTCAATTGTTTTATGCTTTTGTGGATGTGAATTTCTAAATAAAATGTCTACAAGTACATTTTTATGAGTAAGAATGTACAATGATTTGTTTAAAATTACACTTTTGTACCATTAAAAGTGAGAGCAGCTCATCATAAGATGATATTTGCTCTTTATTTTCTACAGGTTTGAAAGTTCTGTACAATGGCACTGTCACACTCAGAATGAACAGGTCTGTCCCAGAGTTTCCTGGTGGTGTTCTGGTGGACGGGGTGCTGTTTTTCTGCAGTTCCCCGAACATCACGATGGAGAAGAGGAAGAATAAAACCTGCAAGTGTAGGCATGCCTGTGTTGATGGCTGTCAGTATGACGTTATGATGTTCTTGTCTGCAGTACTGAAAGCCTTTAATCGTACTGAAGGTGAGACTTTAACTGTTCATGAATGCTGATTTCTCACTAGAGTTCATTAGAAATTGATAAAATACTTCTAAATGATTCAGATAGATTCCCTACTCGCTGAACCACACTACATGCTGTGAAATAAAGTCAAGATGCTCTGAAAGAAGAACATTCACCTTATAGATTAATCATTTAATTGAAGACCTTCTCAGCCATTTTCCACCCATGTTGTCAAGCAAAGCAGCATGAGATAATGTTTCCTGAGGGCATGGAAGATTGAAAACCAAACTCAAATAACTCCTTACACAGAAGTGCATTGTGTGTGTGTTTCAGGATCTGTACGGTGGATGCTTTGTGATGATTTCAACATCACAAGAGCATACCTGAAGTTCAGCTATAACGACAGTTTCATTTTTCATCTGAATAATGAAACGTGGACTCAATGTGATGATGGTGAAGCTGCGGCGATCATAAAGCTGTTGGAGGCAAAGTCTGCTGAGAGTGGGAGGAGCATCCTGCAGATAGAGTGTAAGTTTGGGGATGAGCCGGGGAAAGGTAGTGTGTTTGGTCTGCTCTGTTATCGTCTGACACACAGAATTTATCACTGATCTTTTCCTCTGTCCCTTGTCGAACCCTGCAATCTGAGAGTTTTAAGGGCAAATCCTGAGAGATTGAAGAAACCCTTCCTACACAACTCCCACATTTACAGAGTGAAAAGAGATTTATTGATGTTCTGATTTAACAGGTGGAGGATCAGGGCCAGGTCAAAAAGACACTCTTGTACTCATTGCTGCCCTTGTCATTGCTGCCCTTTTCATCGCTGCCCCCTTTTCATTGCTATCCCTGGTCATTGCTGCCCTTGTCATCGCTGTCCTTGTCATCGTCGCTGTCCTAGTCATCGCTGTAATCCTCTACAAGTGTGGTGAGCAAAATTCAAACATGAAGTTCAACAGAAACAATGAAAACATTCCCCTGAGAGGTGTCTTTATATTTGTATATTTTAATATTTATATTAAATTATACAGGGTGTTTCAAAAAATATTATAAGATGTAAATATCTCAGAAACTACATAGTCTCGGCATATGAAACTGAACAGGCTTAATGTTGAGCAGTATAGCCCAAATGATTTGTAAGATTTGTTCCTCAAAATTTGAATGAGAAATTCTCACACACACACACACACACACACACACACACACACAGCCAGCCTTCCTCTTTGAACTTTTTGTGCCGTGTCTGAATCTGCATTGCAGTTGGTGCATTTTTAGAGAATTCTCTCATAAATGCACGCTGCAGTCCTGTTGGACTGTTCGATCGTACTCTAACACAATACCTTTTTATTTTCCAGTGAATGGCATTTCTATACCTAAAATGATAAAAACAAACATTAAATATAAAATTCTGACCTGTTTCCCCACATGCTGTTAAAATTTGAGCTGAACTGAATGAGAATTGGCAAAGTTATTAGATTGTGAAATGATATCAGATTTTTTGAAGCACCCCGTATATATTTACAGCTTAATTGTGTAAACTGATATGTAGTGTGTGCAGTGATGATGGATCTGGTTCTAATAACGGTCTGTCCATAATCTGTCTTTCAGGCAAAAGACCTGATTCAGTTGAACGCCGTAAGTGAACTTCCAATAGTTACTGTAGAATATTGGGTTATTTCACTGTAATAAGTTTTTTCAAATTTTTTCATGGAATTGCTAATTTTTTTTCTTTAAATAAACAGCTCCTGAACATATTCCAATGATTTGAAGTATGAGGGATCTCCTGCCAAAGAGAAGAGTTCTGTTGAAGAATTTCAGAACTCGGTGACTTGTGCCAAAATGCACATGTATAAAATTTAGAGCATTACCCACTGAGCATTACCCACTAAATATCAGTTATGATGCATTATAGCAGGGCTTGAGATTGTTCATACCCATTTTAAAGTGTACATGGCAGTGGTGTGTGTGTGGGGGGGGGGCGGGGCACAGGGCAAGAGAAATATATATTTAATTTAAAAACTTCAAGACCTAAATGCATTTAAGCTTTTTATAATATTACCAAGGAACAGAGTTCTTTATCGTTCTGTCAAGACTATTTTAAATCTATTTGGTATTTTAACAGGAAAACAGGGTAAATGAGTAAATGTCCCAGAACAAGCAAAGGTTACTGTTAATGGCCTGCTTTAGAATTTACGATAACTTGTTTGCGAATCTTTCTAATTATAAATTAACTTATCAAGCACAAGGGCTTGTTTGCCTCGTGTATAAAATCACCCTTTAACACGTTCCCTCTTAACGTATGGGCATAAGGTTTTATATCGGTCACGTGTCCAATCTCATTCCTCCTAATAAAATTAAGAGATAATATACATATGAAATATTAAATTATAAATCTCCACAGAATATTTCTGTAAAAATCCATTTGTCCCGTCTTGTTTCCCCATTTAGTCTAATACTTTTATATTTCACTCTGATCAGCTGCATTACTCTCTTCTGTGTACCTGCACTAACGGCTGGATGTATTTAATTAAAAAAAAAAGTCAAATAATAGTTCTAAAAGGCATTAGTGTCATAAAGGATCATGAAGATCTACAATATGAGCTTTACACTTACAGCATTACAGATCCAGGGTTATTGTAGTAAACTAAGAAACTAATTTTCATAAACTGAAATGCAATAATTTACCCAAAAAAATTAAAACTAAAAAAAAAATTCTCGTTTCAAAGCAGCAGACATCATATGGATTCATTGGGCAGGGGTCGCGTCCCAAAATTCTGTGTCGCAATTGCTGACAACCATAAGATGGCGATCTAGTCTGTCAGGACTAAAATTAAATTGAAACCATAAACTAAAAAAAAATCGAAATGAGTCCATGAAATAAAAACTAAACTGAAAGTAATGAAACAAACTAAACAGAATTTCAGATGAAATACGAACTTATCAAAATAGAAATTAACTTAAACGGAGAACTATTATAACCTCGTGTGTAAACTCTGGTAGTCGCTGATTCTTTTGTAGCAGTACCTCACAAACTGCCATGTCTGTCTCACTACTGTACTGAAAGTTGAACAACACACACACCAGCTAACCTTTTCCTCTAATAAACAAAATACAGTATTCAGATTAAGTTGTGATTACATGTACTTAATGTTTTTACATTTTATCTGTATGTGTCATGGTATGGCACTTTTTTTATTTGTATTTTTTTTATTTGTATTTAATGTCTTTTTGTGATGTACTGTGTTTGAAACGTGAAAAAAATGAAGTGACCTTGCACAGATTACGTAACTGTTTATCTTAATGAAAGGTCATTTACTGATCTGTGAAAAGTTGAATCAGAATCAGGTTTATTACCCAGTACGTTCTCACACCAAAGAAAATTCCTTGTATGTTTGATGCATGAATAATTAAGATAAAATATTTAAGTAAAGATGCAAAATAAGAAATATAAATGGAATAAATTATGAATTATACACTTAGAGGTGGCACGGTGGTGTAGTGGTTAGCACTGCCTCACAGCAAGAAGGGTTTGGGTTCTCGCCCAGCGGCTGACATGAGCCTTTCGGTGTGGAGTTTGCATGTTCTCCCAGTGTCTGCGTCAGTTCCCTCCACAATTCAAAGACATGCAGGTTAGGCTAATTGGTGGCTCCAAATTGACCGTAGGTGTGAATGGTTGTCTGTGTGTCAGCCCTGTGATGATCTGCAGACTTGTCCAGGGTGTACCCCATCTCTTGCCCATAGTCAGCTGGGATAGCCTCCAGCTTGCCCACGACCCTGCACAGAATAAGCTGCTACAGATAATGGATGGATATTATGTGCAATAAAACTTGTTTAGATGGCTGGATAAACATTTTAGAGTCTGTGCAATGGATTTTCAGTGAATAAGCTGTACACTGAGCCAGAATGTGCAATAAAAGGTCACAGAATGAAGATGGTGTGTCGTGTCATGAAATGTGCAAATAGCAATCCAGAGGGGAAGTGTGTGAATGTGATGCAGTGGGTGGGAGGGTGGTCAGATTCAGTGGGGTCTCAGCCCTTATTAATGAGGCAGCTACAGTGGGGGGTGAGCTAACCTTAAGGTGTGCGGTTTTGGTTCTCATGGACTGCAGCCTCCTACCAGAGGGAAGTGACTCAGTTTGTGGGAATGGAGGGGGATGGCCACAATCCTTTCTGCTCTCCTCGGGGTCCAGGACTTGGCAAGGTCCTGAAGAGATGGAAGGTTGCAGTCAATCACTACTTCAGCAGAGTGAATGATGCGCTGCAGTCTGCCCTCATCCCTGGCAGTGGCAGCAGCATACCAGATGGTGAAGGAAGAGGTGAGGATGGGCTCGGTGATAGCAATGTAAAAGTGCACCATAATTGTCTTTGGCAGAATAAACTTCAGCTGCAACAGGAAGAACATCCTCTGATGTGCTTTCTTGGTGAGAGAACTGATGGTCATCTCCCACTTAAGGTCCTGAGTGAGTATAGTGCCCAGGAAGCAGAAATTCTCCACAGACGTTACTGGGGAGTCAAACAGGGTGATGGGGGGGTAGTTGTGTGGCAGAGCTCCTCCTGAAGTCCACAATCCTCTCATCCAACGTCTTTAGAGCATTAAGATCCAAGTTCTGTCTGCACCAGGACACCAGATGGTCAATCTCCCACCTGTAGGGAGACTCCTCATCAGAGATGAGTCCAGTGAGGGTGGGGTCCTCTGAGAACTTCAGGAGCTTGACAGACTGATGACTGGAGGTGCAACTGTTGGTGTACAGGAAGAAGAGTAGAGGAGCGAGGATGCAGCCGTGGGGGATCTGGTGCTGATGGTCTAGGAATTGGAGACATATTTCCCCAGCTTCACATTCTGCTTCCTGTCAGACAGGAAGTCAGTGATCCACCTGCAGGTGGAGTCAGGCACACCCAGCTGAGGGAGTTTGTCCTGCAAAAGAGCCAGAATGATGGCGTTGAAGGCAGAACTGAAATCCACAAACAAGATCCTAGCATAGGTTCCTGGGGAGTCCAGGTGCTGGAGAATCAAATGAAGAGCCATGTTGACAGCATTGTCTACAGACCTGATGGCTCTGAAGGCAAACTGCAAGGGGTCCAGGAGCAGATAAGTGATGCGTATAAGATGAGAAAGCACAAGGTGCTCAAATTACTTAATCAGCATAGATGTCATGGTGATGGGTATGCAGTCATTAAGTCCTGTGATCCTTGGTTTCATTTTGGAGATGGGGATAATGGTGAAGCAGGCTGGAACATGGCACGCCTCCAGTGAGGTGTTAGATATCTGTGGACACTGGAGACAGCTGATCAGCACAGTGCTTCAGGGATGATGGAGAGACAGTGTCAGGACCTGCTGCTTTGCAGGGGTTCAGCTTCTAGCCCAGTGCAGCATGAGAGACGGCGTGATCAGCATTGTTGACTGTCGTATAACGGGGATCCAAAATATTCTCCTCCCTGATCAATTACTTAAACTGCATTTGGGAAGTTCATGGCTGTGGTTAGCTTTTGTTAAAGTTACCAAGGACGATAATTAGGGAGATAAACATCAGCACCTTATTATAAACTATTTTACTTCTGTGAATCCAGGTTTACTGCTGTGCAAATAAGGATGCAAGAACATTTTGTGCATTCTTTATTATGTGAGGGGTTTGTGTGTCTGTGTTGAGTGCAAAAGTATTCATCCCCATGCTTGTGTGTCACAGAACACCTTAAATGGTACCTGCACTGAAAAATAAACAAACATCAGCTACAAATGTAACATTTTTTGCACAAATGCACTTTGACCCCATATTGTCACACTATATTGCATTAAGCAGTGCTTTAAAATTCTTTTGTTTTCCTGCTCACTTAAGTTCCACTTCAGGATGCAGCAGTATTGATTTTGTGGGTGGTGTCGTCATTGATGGGTTTTCGGTCTCTTGCTTGGCTCACTGCTCCTGCCACCACAATGTAGCCAGATATACAAAACATCGTCGGGAAAAAATGGCAGCATACAAAGCCTATGGTTGCAAAAAACAAACAAACAAAAAAAAGATACTTTCCCTTATCCTGTGGCCCATTGCTGACAACCAAGCAACATAAATGACTTACTCAATAGTGGCTACACAACTTGGGAACTGGTCACACTTGAAATACTCTCCTTTGGGAGAAATTCGTGTGTGGACCATTTTGAGCCCGATTGCTTTGAAAGGAATCTACAGGCCAAGCACTTGGGCTACACAGGTCACATTAGACTCAAACCCGATGCTGTGCCAGTGTTCCAACACGGTCCACAGAAAAGGGATTGAGGCCATGCAAGCTGATTAACAAGAAATGCAAGAATGGTGTAATATTTTAATTTTTGTTCACATGTAACATGTTTGAGAGACTGTTAAATCTAGATCTAGACCCAAAAAAAGCTGCTTTGCTAAGTGTTGATTTGCTGTCAACCTTTCAATGTCAAGTACAGTATTGAGGCACTGTTTAAAAGCGGAGCTCATGATGAGTGCAAAATGTGTTCGTAAATAATGACACTTTAAAAAAAAAAAGGAAAATTAACAATAAGCACTGAATAAAACCTTATGTAAATGGATAGAAATTTCATTGTCTCTTGGCCAAGTATTTTGAGATGTTGCCTTGCACTTAATCAGGTACCCTATGGTCACAATCGCCATCAAAAGTGAGGATGCATTACCATATTCTCTTAAGTATGGAGCTTTGCTTGGTGCTCTGCTCTAAATTCACACTTGGCTTTGAGCAGTCACTAGCCTGTATTTGGACCATAGACTATTATGGCATGTTGCATGTCTACAGTGGATATAAAAAGTGCACACCGTTAAAATTATGTTTTCTGATGGGGGGGGGACACGATAAATAACTTAAACTTTTCCCAACTTTAATGTGAGCTATAACCTGTACAATTCAATTGAAAAACAAATCTGTTAGGGGGAAACTTTTATTTAAAAAAAAAAATACAATAAGCTGGTTGCATAAGTGTGCACACCCTTAAACTAATACTGGGATGAGAATTTTCTGCCGATCGGCGGATTTCTGACTTTTTCCAGACCAAAATGATTGTTTTTGAGATTGATGTAAATCTGTTGAGAAATGTGGGGGGGGGTGTTGTCGTCTGGTTCACAATCTGTGGTCACCTTATTAAAGCAGACATCCCAAGTCTCCCGGAAGTTCCGGGAGTCTCCCGTGTATTGATAGTGGCTCCCTGATGCCCACAAATTGGATATCTCCCAGAATCTAGAGCAAGGGAGCTGCTAGAACAGGAGGGACACAAGAGTCCTTTCACATTGTCAAATGCTTGTTGACAGGACACAGACAAAATGGACTTAGCCTTAGCTTTTAACAGATCCATCAAGGGTGCCACCACAGTTGAAAAGTTCTTGCAAAAACTACGGTAGTAACCTACCAACCCAAGAAAATGCATGAGCTCCTTCTTAGTTGCAGGCAGAGGGTACTGCTCAATAGCTGCAACCTTGGCTTGCACTGGATGCACCGGTCCCTGACCAACTTGCTTGCCAAGATAAGTGACAGTGGCCAAACTGTCAAATTCGCTGCACACAAGCGATCAAACAGCTGCCAGATACATTCTAGGTGCACTTCCCAAGTATCACTGTGGATCACCACATCAAAGTACACAGCACATCCCTTAAGACCAGACACCACCATATTCATTAGGCACTGAAATGTAGTTGGCGCATTCCATAAGCCAAAACTCATAACAGGAGTAAGAAAACAAACCAAAAGGTGTAATAAGAAATCTCTCTGGCAGTCAAAGGGACTTGCCAGTAGTCTTTGAACAAATCAAACTTACTAACAAACTGAGCAGCCCCCACCTGGTCAACACAGTCCTCCAACCGAGGAAGGGGGTATGCATCAGGTTTAGTGACCAAATTAACTTTGCAGTAATCTGTGCAGAATCTGGGGCTTCCATCAGCTTTATCAACAAGAAACAAGGCAACGCCCAACTAGAAAGGGAAGGCTGAGCAATGTTATTCTCAAACATGTATTTAAGTTCATTCTCCATCACATGTCTTTTTTCATCAGATAACCTGTAGAAACGCTGTCGAATTGGCTGAGAATCACCTACATCATGCTCAATTAGGTGTGTATGAGTTGGAACATCACTAAATAAACAAATATTCCCTAATAAGAGCAGACCACTCCGGGGACAAATGCCCAAGTACGGACTCAAGGCTAGACAATGTGTCAGAGTTCCTGAGCCTACCCCGCAACCTACTGTCATCAGGTGCAGTCACACCATCATCCAGCACAGCCAGACTGCTAGATACATACCCTCTCACTGTATCTGCCATTAACACTGGATTAGTAGTCTGCTGCTGGCCATTCCCTCCCCCTACAGAAGACTGTGTCACACGGTTATAATATGTTTCAGTAAGTTAACATGGCACAGCTGAGTTTACCTCCTACGCCCTGGAGTCTGAAGCAAATAATTTAAGTCAGAGGTCTGACGGAGTACAGTAAAAGGGCCATGAAACTTAGCTTGAAAAGGGGAACCAATAACAGGCAGCAAGGCTAGAACCTGATCACCTGGGCAAAACTGACAGACCTCAGCCTTGCGATCATATAACCGTTTCATTTTAACTTGGGAGGAGGCCAGCCTCTCCTTAGCCAACTTGCCAGCCACAAACAGCCAACGCCGGAAACAGTTGATGTAGTGGATCAAATTCTGTGGAGGTTCAGATAAAATCACAGAGTCGCAAAGTATATCCAGAGGCCCATGCACAATATGCCCAAACACCAACTCATTTGGGCTGAAACCAGTGCTCTCCTGAACAACCTGTCTAGCTGCTAACAGCAACCAGGGCGAGCCCCGTTCCCAATCTTGCTGAAGCTCAACACAATAGCTATGCAACATAGCCTTCAGGGTTTGATGAAACCTCTCCAATGGCCCCTGACTTTGTGCGTGATATACCGAAGCCTGATTATGTTTTACTCAGAGCTGCTTTAATGCCTGAGAAAACAAATGTAATGAAAAATTTGAGCCTTGATCATAATTTTTGGAATCCCAAAGATGGCAATAAATTGTGTAAGTGCTTTAACCACTGACTTGGTAGTAATAGCACGAAGTGGATATGCAGCAGAATATCTAGTGCTCTGACACATCACGGTTAACATGTATTTACTCCCTGACTTAGATTGGGGCAAGGGGCCAATACAATCCATTGAGATGTTCAAAAGGTTGTGCTAATATAGGAATAGGAGCAAGAGGAACTGGCTTAATAACCTGATTGGGCTTTCCTGTGACCTGACATATGTGACATGTTTTAATATACTGAGAAACATCCTGCTTCAACTTTGGCCAAAAGAAATACCTCATGATATATTCATAGGTCTTTTGGACACCAAGATGTCCTAATTGATCATGTGATGTTTTCAGTACTTCTTGATGAAACTTTATCGGGAGCACAATCTGGAAAATGGGATTCCCCACAAAATTCTCTCCCAGTGGAGCCCATTTCCTTACCAACAGTCCACCTTGCAAAATGTATCCTTTAACAGAACTCTTTCCATCAACCTCTGAAAGCACTTGATCAAACAGCTCACCAAGGGCAGGATCAGCCTGCTGCTCTGCTGCTAGTTCACTGTGTGACAGACAAAAGAGACCCTGGCACAGACACAGCAAAACCCACATCCCCCTTAACACAGCTCTGCTCTGGCTTCAACTCAAACTGTGCACGACCCATAGCACAGGTAACAGCACAAGCTGTAAATACATTAAGAAAAGTTTGAGAGCTAGTGTCAGGCATATCCAAAACAGGAGAAGTGGTTACAATGGGAGATGGTAAACCAGCCCATACCCGACTACCTACCAAGTTGTTACCTAAAAGGATATGCACCCCTTCGATAGGCAGAACAGGTCAGGCACCCATAAACACTTCACCCTGAACTAAACCACAGTCAAGTACAAACTTATGTACTGGAACAGACAACACATTCAGCCCCATGCCTCGCATCAAAATCATGTCCCCTGTATCAGAGCTCTGAGAAAATGGCAACACAGAGCTTACCACAAATTAATCAAATGTACCCGTATCCCTCAGTATTTTAACTGATACCTTAGCATTACCTCCCACTAGTGATGTGTAACCATCAGACAGAAATGCTGAGAAATCTGGTCGCTCCAGAACACCAAGAGCTTTCTCCTGCTGACAAGGAAAAACAGAGGGAGACACAGGCCGAGCACAGGGAATACCAACATCAAGGTTATCGACGGATGTGGTTCTAACTGGAACAGTCAACGCATTAGGTTTAACATCCAAAAACAGTATTCTTAGCAGTTAACCAAACTGGGCATTCAGCTTTCCAATGTTCCCTACCTTTACAGTAGTTACATATCTTATTTGGATCAAATGATGGTGGACCCTTAGCAGCCTTGTTCAACTTACCCTGATGAATCTTCATACCATCATCCCAATGCTTACCTACCCGGAATCTATGGAAGCCATCAGGGTCATCATGGGCTCTGTGTACATGCTCACGGTGTGTTGTGTTAATACTCATCAACCAGGGTGGCAACCTCAGCAGCAGTCTTCACTCTGTGTTCACTTAAATAAGTAGCTATGTGACCTGGAACTGAGTTTTTAAATTGCTCCAAGACAATTAAGTCACACAGTGCCTCATATAACTGAACCTCTAGAGAAGAACACCACTGATTAAAGTATCCAGGTCACGCTCAGAAAACGGCGGAACCAAGCGCAAATTAGTTCTAATATCAAAAGTCCGTGCTGAAGAATCATGCCCACTATTACCCAGCTGGCACACACACTGCTCAAGTTCCAGCCTCCTCACCTCTTGCTGTCTCATTTCAAGTTCCAGCAATTGTTTGCGTTGCTCAAACATTAAACCTGTGCTTTGTGCAGATGGACTTGCAGACACACCCATAGCAGCCGCCTCTGAACCACCAGAATCGGGTTGCTCTACAACTCTGAGAACCCCCGCTTTTAGCAACTTCTCTTTCAAAATATGTTTCATGTTTTCCTTCATCCACTTATCCCCGACATCTACTTCATAATGCTCTGCTAATTCAATTATTTCCTCACGGGAAAATAGCTCTAACAATGCCATTGACGGAGTACTCAAATTCCTGCACAGATGACATTATTAACGTTAATAAAACGTATACTGACCTGCCCAACTCGAAGACTGATACAAATCACAGAACACGCTGAAAGTTACATTACAGGCCTACTAAACCGACTGCAACTACGGGCGTATTCATACCTACCCTGTTTGGTCCGGACCAAACGACCAAACGGACCAGATTTCCTTTGGTTCGAACCTTTTGGAATGGTCTGAATACAAACCACCAAACTCTGGTCCGGACCAAACAAGCGGACCGAGACCGAGCTGAAAGGTCGGACCCGGTCCGGATCAAACGAACCCTGGTGCGGATCTTTTGGAGGTGTGAAAGCAGACCGGACCTAATCCCAGACTTTTGCTTTTTTGTACCTCGGGAGCTTCCGTCGTTTG
>JAODXR010000017.1:4116982-4130418 GCA_028877395.1 Cathorops festae
GAAGAATAAAGTTAATGTTTTGGAATGGCCAAGTCAAAGTCCTGACCTTAATCCAATCGAAATGTTGTGGAAGGACCCGAAGCGAGCAGTTATGTGAGGAAACCCACCAACATCCCATAGCTGAAGCTGTTCTGTACAGAGGAACGTGCTAAAATTCAAGTAAATTGAAATTAAATTTCAAGTAGTTTTTATTTCGTCCTCAGAGCAGTTTATGTAGGAATGGGATTTGAAGCTGACTAAAATTTTTATCCTGATTTACAAATAAAATGTTATATTTCGTAACAAGATGCAACAGAAACTACTTTAATGTCTTGTGTAAATATACTTGAGACATTTACATAATTATACATCATGTTTGCTTTCTGAAAGACATCAAATCCTGTACTGTGATGACCAGCCTGTTGGGCTCAAAAACCACACTGAACTGATATTTGAATTAATATTTAAGATACATTACTTATAGATGTGATAGATGATCCACCTTTAATTAATAAAAAAAAAAAGTCATTACAGTAAAGTGTAATATTGTGGTAATAACTACACAAACAAAAGTGGCTTTTACACTTGTTTTATTTGGATTTTTTGTATTAAAAAGTTTTTAATATATATATACACAAATGCTTCAAAGTGTAAATGAAAAAAGAGACATCACAATTACAGAAAAGCTGTTATTGTTACACAAATAAATAAATTAACATTTTTGTTCTTGATATTTACAGGAAGTTTCGATTGGTATGTATTTACAAAAAGGGAAAAAATGGGACTAACATGAGCACAAACCTTAAAAAAAAAAAAAAAGGTTAGTTACAGATCTGGAAAAAGTCAAACATCTGAAATGTTGTGTGCAGTTGGAATTTTAGTGTAAGGAGTTGCTTTTGTGGTCTTTTCCTTCGGGTCTGTGGTCTCAGTGGCTGGAGGAGGAGGGGGGAATGGGAATCTGCACCAAGCCGTAGTCGGATGTGTGCGTGATGTGTAGAGGTAGTGAGAGAGGGTTGTGTTTTCAGAGTCCACTAAACCAATAGCAACATTTCCATTCAAAATAATCAGTTCCACTACTCTTTGCGTCACTTCCGTTTAAAAATAAAACAACCAAAACCACTACTTTTTCTACCGGAAGTGCGGACGGAGCAGACAAGAAATGTTTTAACGTACTTAGTTCCAGGTTAACAAATATTATGCATCAATAAAAAAATTAAAAGACATTATTAGAAAAAATATATGTATATTCAGGTATACCCACGAGTCCTGTTTTGTGTGTGAAGGAAGGTGTTTGTCCTCGGATGGAAACATGGCTAATGTTGAGTGCGCCGCTGCTGTTGTTGATCTCGCTGGTGTTCCTCTCCAGCCGTCAGCACACTCATCACTCCTCCTCGAGGCAGGCCGTAGGCTTCGAATCAGTTCTGCGCATGCTCAGTCCAAAATTTTAACCCTTTCTGTAGCTCTTTCAGATTATAGCGTTATGCTGCCGGTATTTTTTTTTTTAGTTGAAAACATAAGTTGTTGCTTACTTCTTCTTTGCAGCCGCTTTCCTGGCCTTGGCTGCTTTGGGTTTGGCTGTTTTCGGCTTTGCAGCTTTGGCTTTCTTACTCGGGCTCTTGGTCACCTTTTTGGCAGCGGGTTTCTTCGCTTTCTTCGGGCTCTTTGTGGTCTTTTTGGCCGCTGCAGGTTTCTTTACTTTCTTTGGCGCCTTTTTAGCAGCCGGTTTCTTGGCTGGTGCTTTTTTCGGCTTGGCCGCTTTCACCGCCGCTTTTTTCGGCGCAGGCTTCTTGGCTTTGACGGCGCTCCTCTTGGCAGGCTTCTTCACCGCGCCGCCTTTGCTCACTTTGAACGAGCCGGATGCTCCGGTGCCTTTAGTCTGCACGAGCGCACCCTTCTTCACAAGCGCTTTGAGCGCGATCTTTACGCGGGAGTTGTTCTTCTCGACATCGTACCCGCCGCTTGAAAGCACCTTCTTCAGCGCGGACAGCGACACGCCTTTGCGTTCGTTGGACGCCGACACAGCTTTCAGGATCAGGTCTGACACGCTGGGACCGGACTTCCTCAACTTCGCGGCCGAAGCGCGGCTCTTCTTCGGAGCTTTGGCCGTGGTGGCTGCCGGAGCGGGTGCAGTCTCTGCCATTGGACTCAGTAAAAAGTTGAAGGTTAGCTTTTGCGAGATTTAGAAGAGAAAAAAACACGCACTAAGTGACAATGTTTACGTCGAACAGCTGAGGGCGACATATAAACGGGTGGTGAGAACCTTATAGACTCAACCGAGCGCGCGGCTGCTCCCAACAGTACAGAGTGGACTTCAGATGTGTTTTCTTACCTTGAGAAACGCTGTAATTTCTGAACAAATGATCCAAAATTTGCGGTGTAAAAAGTATTTACCGATAGCTGAGTTCCCGGTTTGCACGGCTGTTCCTCGGTTTGCTCGATTTGCCCTACCATTTTGTTTAAAATAGCCAAAACGCAGCCAAATCTGCAGGGATACTGAGTGGTGGAAACCGTACTTCCTCTATTATTTTAAAGTTTATATAACAAATTTCGTGACCAAATGCACTTTTTATAGGTAATTCACACAGAAAAGACTCTGATTCACACACCCATGGTCGTTTTAGCCGGACTTTTCTCAACCCCGAGTAATTTTAGACGATTTTCGGCGGTGGAGGTAGCACACTTTCACACCGTCGCCATTTCAACCTCCCTTAATCTCACGGAGTCTTTCTTTATCTCACCAAACATTAATTAAGTCTCTTTTCTGTCAAACATTCCATCAAAGAAATAAAAACAAGCGAGTAAAACCGTCTCATTGGGAAGAAATTCCCAGTGTTTGGGATTTAAATGAGAAACGGGAATGCTAGCATTAGCACTGTGTGGCTGTGTAGTGGACTGGGTACTGAGGCTAACTCTGAGGAGAAAAGTTGGGAATTAAAATGTCGTGTTTTGTGCTCATGTTAAATTAACAGTCCATGAAATCTACACAAGACTCAATATTAATGTTTCACGAGACTTTAGGCACGAATTATCAAAGATACTTAGTAGCTTAATGCTAATGGAGTCAGGAAATTAGACACCCCAACATACATACTATTGCCCATCACTGAAAGGCTGTGTATCTGTGTGATGACTAAAATTATTATTATTATTATTATTATTATTATTATTAAGCGTTTGGAGGCATTTTCTCTCTTTGATCAGTTGTCTCTACCTCTGTTATTTACTCTGAAAGGGGAGTCCTTACACAGGACATTGTTTGTCTCTGGAGCAAATTGAAAGCAGCACATGACTTATAATTTAATCACTAATTAATTACCTTAGATACCGGGTTATAATACAATTATGGAGAGTAAACAGTTTAACCCCTGAGATGATGATGATGATGATGACAAAAGCCTTCTGTCATTGCACCTTATGACCTATAACCTGTATATTCCTGATATGACACGTGTTAATGAGCTCGACACTAGCAGTGGGACCTTTGTATGATCCTCCAAAGGTCATAAATATCTTAAATATTTATCGCAAATGGAAAAGTCAGTTTATACTGTAGGAGCCAATAAAATTACCTTTTCTATCAGGTTATTCAGGCAAATAAGAAGAGACTTGTTGTTGTTGTTGTTGTTTATAGTTGTCATACCATTTTTATCAGCCAGATCAGTGAAAATAGCACTGACTTATTACTTCTCAATTAAATTATGTACAAGAGTGGATAATAGGCTTTTTAATACACAAATTAAATTCCATAAGCAGGTTTATCACCAACTTTTGCATATTTAATATGATTATAATGCAATTATTCTTTTAGCAGCATGAGTTCTAGAAAACAAGTGATTTATACTTCAAAAAAAAGGAAACATTCAGCAAATTTATATATTTAATATATGTAGCATAGTGTGTTCTATTCCATAGAATATTATTGTATGTAAGGGTTTTTTGGTTGGTTGGTTTTTAAGTATCTATTTGTAAATGTGATGTTTTTGGTTACTGGATTATGTGCTATAGTTATAGTTATATGTGGCAATTATATTTACCCAGTGGATCGAAATTTCGTTCAAATGTGCATTCTGAATGGACAGGTGAATGACATATCTATCTATCTATCTATCTATCTGTCTGTCTGTCTGTCATCAAATTACAGTACTACAGGTCATAAATAACCTGATCATGTCATACTTGTACGTTTGATTTGATTAGCTTAGAATAAACATACAAATCAATTAATTTGAATCCTTTTTAATTCTTAATGAAGTGATGTGAATGAAAATAAACACCAGACTTTGCAAGTTGAAAATGCACAATTAGCAGATTGGTAACTGATTTTTGCATAATGAATGTAATTACAGTATAATTATTCATGTAATAGTTATTAGAGCTGAAGAATGAAATGTTTTCCCTTAAACACCCAAATTTGTGCAAGAATACACACGTAAAAAAAAAATAATCACAAAAAAGAAATATATATACGATGTAGGTTTTATACATGTATACAACATTTTTGTCCATTTTAATTTACTTATCTTAGTTTTAACTTTAAATATTTAATACCATGCATGAATTATTATAAGTATACCTCTCTATATATTTTTTTCAATGTTATTGAATGATATATTACTGTACCTTTATATCGAATAGCAGGTATTGTCTCCTCTTTTTCGTTGTTACCAAATAGTTGTTAATTTGTCAAGTATGTTTTATCTTTTTCATACATATTTATTATATTAAATCATATAAAAAATATTTGGAAACATAAATCTGCCTTGATTAGCAGTGCGCTATTTGCAGACTCGTGTAGTCTGTTTATATATAATTTAAATAAAAGATTGATATATCTCGCTTTGTATAAAACATGCTTATTCTGCCTTATAACATTGTTTTATATTATCACAAGACAAAAACAGACCACTAAATTAGAATAAGAAACATTTTATTGTACTGAAAAAAAATTTCACAATAATTCCAGACAGAGTACAGATACCGAGTTTGGGCTTTGCTCTCAGAGAGAGGACCTGGGCGGCCCTGAAAAGAGCCTTTGGGTTTGTTTTGGTTTGTTCAGAGTCTGCAGACCGGAAGTGCGCCTTCAGCCGCCGAAGCCGTACAGAGTGCGTCCCTGGCGCTTGAGCGCGTACACCACGTCCATGGCGGTGACAGTCTTGCGCTTGGCGTGCTCGGTGTAGGTGACGGCGTCGCGGATCACGTTCTCCAGGAAGACCTTCAGCACACCACGGGTCTCCTCGTAGATCAGACCGGAGATTCGCTTCACGCCGCCGCGGCGAGCCAGACGCCTGATAGCGGGTTTGGTGATGCCCTGGATGTTATCCCGCAGGACTTTACGGTGTCGCTTAGCGCCGCCTTTCCCGAGCCCCTTCCCGCCTTTTCCTCTGCCGGACATCTCGATGCTAGTAATACGCTTCTTACTCACTTCACGCGGTGTTCAAAGAAATGACGAGTGGAGTGTAAGCGAGGAAGTATAATAGCTAAGACGCGGACCTAGTTGAAAGCAGCATGCTGGCTGTTTGGCGCGGAGCCAAAACTGAACAAAGAGGAATTCATGTATATTTCTTGTTAGCTTATTATGCAAAAACAGCATTGTCTTTTATTAACATTCTCCGGAACCTGTGGGGAGGAAAAAACACGAAAAGCAGCTCCTTTATCGGGACCTGGGAGGCTCTTAAAAGAGCCTTTGTTGGTATGTTTTTCCCACGTGGGTAGAGCAAGGGCGTGTGAAAGAGAGGGAGAGATTCACTTGGAGCTGGTGTACTTTGTAACAGCTTTGGTGCCCTCGGACACAGCGTGCTTGGCGAGTTCTCCCGGAAGCAGCAGGCGCACGGCGGTCTGGATCTCGCGAGACGTGATGGTGGAGCGCTTATTGTAGTGCGCGAGACGCGAAGACTCACCGGCGATCCGCTCGAAAATGTCGTTCACGAACGAGTTCATGATGCTCATGGCCTTAGAGGAGATGCCCGTGTCCGGGTGGACCTGCTTCAGCACTTTGTACACGTAGATAGCGTAACTTTCCTTGCGCGACTTCTTGCGCTTTTTACCGCCCTTACCTGCCGTCTTGGTCACGGCTTTCTTCGAGCCTTTCTTAGCAGCTGATTTTGCAGGCTCTGGCATCGCGAGCAAAAGCGGGAAAACAAACCCCCACCAAAACCGAGAAAGAATTAAAACACGCTACTCAGACGTAGTAAATGGGTTTATATACAGGCTATATGCAGATTTATAACAGGGCGATCCGATTGGACCAAATGTCTCCCTTGTTTCCTATTGGTCAAGTTTGAACACCAAGATGCTCGTGCTCTGTCCTATAACGAACCTTGCTTCCCTTGTATGTCTGCCCCTCCCCACCCTTCCCAAACCGGTTTGAACCGGATTGAAGAACAAAGGCAGACAGCAAGGTGGGTCATACAGTTAGAAATGATGCATAATAAAATATTTCTTCACTTTAAAATCATACATTTTATTAGTCATTTATTCACAGAACCACATTTACATACACAAAATGAAGCTCACATCTGAATATTTATTAAAACTTGCCCACTTTTTTTTTGACACTCTGCTTTTAATGCTGCACTGCACACTTAAATGGCAATCAAGTGTCCAAATACCAAACAAATGGTGTAATTTAAAGTGACTTAAGACTGCTTAAAGCGATGCTCCAAGCAGATAAACCTCTGTGTATTTAAAACTGATCCAGACTGTAATCTGAAGCAGGCAGCACCAAGAAAGCTAAAGCAAAGGTGTTGAAACTTCAGCTGTTGTCCCCTGGCAGTTGCTGGAAAGAGAAAAAGGGGAACAGCAACATGAACAGCTAATTTTTACATATGCACAACAAGAATGCAAACTGGCTTTACACACACACACACACACACTTTGGTGCATCTGCATGGCTCATGTACAGTAAATGTTAACATTATGATCTGATGTCGCCTGAATTTCATGGATGCCAGATGTTGTGAGTAAAACACCATTCCTACTTTAAAGCAGCAAAATAAGAATAAAATATTACATACACAAGAATTGAATCATCATCATCCCCCCCCCACATACACTCACCCTGTACCCCGCCTCCTCGTTCCTTTGTTCAGGACGTTGCCAAGCCTGATTGGACAGGATTTTCAAGACAACCAGTGCCAAAGCCACAATGACGACACCAAGTGAATTCCCGAGTACCGCCTCCGGTGGCAGTTGGTTGTATGGCAGCGTCCCATTGGTTCCCTTTTTTCTAAGAGAATGGACCAATAGCAGAGCAGAGTTTGTATTGGAGTATTTTCAGACAGAAATAAACAAGACTTGCTTTGGTTCCACTCTAAAGCTTTTGTTCTTTGTGTATGCAGCACTCCATAACAGTTTGGACAAATTAAACTTCAAAATGGGGTCAGCCAGGGCATGTTCGGTGTCTAATTTTTGTCCATGCAGTTTGCACAATGCAAAACTGATGTCCAAATATGCACTTTTCTTTAGAACACTGACTCAAGACAAAACTGGCATGATGCTGAATCATTTTCTTGCTCAATGTCCCGGATACTGGTGCACAGTAGGTGTAGCTTTACCGGATAAGCTGACGAAGCTCAGACACTAAGCAGCGTGAATAAAAACGCATCTACGACAGTTGTCCAAGAGCCACCAATAAAAACAGGACAGCATAGGAGGAATTTCACAGCGCAGCTACAAATACAGTAGTAGCAACATCAAAACATACTAATGGACAAATACTCATTTCCATTTATGCACAAGCCCATATGCTGATGTACACAAAAGGCAGTGATTAATTGCAGGTTCAAGGATCATATAATCTGACAGTTTGAAGATGGAATGCTCATATGCTAAAAGCCATAATAACTGAATTAGTATGTTAATACAAGTTATTCTGCTATTTGATGAACCCATGTACAAGCATTGTATTACAGGTCATTATTAAAGGTCAGTTTCCACCAAACTATTACCTGAAAAAATTTAAGTAAATGCACTAAAAAGGTACAATAAGCAGAAAAAGTGTGTTCATGTAGGGGACGGGTGGAACACCTCCCAACCAACCAATACTCAAAACAGGTGTTTATCACCCAGTACGTTCCAGGATTTCGCTTTTAAAAAAAAAAAGTCATGAGGATTCGGTTCTCATCTGACTGAGGAAGAAAAAATTAATCCAACAAATTCAGTTGCATATACACAAATGTGTTATGGCAATGATTACGAGCAACTCCCAGTAAGTGGTGTTGAAAGAAATTGTTAGGATGGTGAACACCTTTCCATGCGCAAGTTTCCCAATTACGGATAAAAAGAGAAGCCAACAAATTACATCTTAAACAGTGAGCACTTGTTTGTACATTTCAACCATCAGAGAAAAAAAAAAAAGCTCTGTTCATTCTATGGGTGGTATTGTCATTTCTTGCAATATGCATCCAGTAGTTACATTTCTACACATTACGATGACATTTGTTGAAAATTAAGTTCTAAGCGGGTCTGTTCTTGTTCATCAGAAGTGTATAAAGTTTAAAAAAAAAAAAAAACCATCACTCACTAATTCTATAATCAGGTTTTAGACTTTGAGTAACGTCTTACATGTTAAATTAAAGCACATAGTCCTTGATCTTCAACAGATGCAAGTGTGGGTTTGATTCTTCCCCCCACTACTTCCTTTTCAAAGAAATAAGAGGGGGCAGATTCAGGGGAACTACACATTTCTGCGGTGGTGAATCAGACAACATTGGTCTTCCCCATTTGAATGGTAAATCTGGTGACTGGCCATGTGTACATGAGGAAGCAAGTCACACTATGCCACCTACATGTTTGGCTTGCTGGTCATGTAGTCCCTCTTGACACATTTCAAACAGTTATTCACCAAGTCCTGAGATTTCAACTCACTTTGCACACAGTTACAGCCTGATTGAAGAGACACCACTTACAGTGCAAAAAACAGCTTCTCGTTGATGCCAGAGATGCAGGACACAACACTGAGGACCAGGATAATGGCTCCCATCCACACGTGAGCGGGTTTGACAAACACTCTGAGAGGCACAGGAGAGCACGGGAGGAGGAACGCTCCAAAGCCAACAACCCACTACACACAGGAGAGGATTATAAAAACCAGTCTTATTTATGAAAGTCACAGCACTTAAAGCCTAAACCTGGAGAGATGGTTTCTTTAAAAAAAAAAAAAGGTTTCCATGGTAACAGTTACTTAACATACACAATTTATCATCCTCTAGAAATCGTTTTCTGTACCTGAGCAGCGAACAAGGCACTGGTGAGGATTCCCACCCAGCTGTGCAGCGAGTAAAGGTTTGGTATATTATTGGCATTATGGTAGTCAAACACTGCACACAAGCCCACAATAGTGAAAATCAGTGCAAGGAGAAGGAGGGAAGCATGGACAATCTTCCATATCAGTTTGTCCTGAATCCAGGTCAGTGGGACACGATACACCACAGCAGCTGAGATGAGAGAGATTACATTTCATCAGTTGACCATCTCAGTGATTTGTTTGCTTACATTTGTTACGAGATCAAGATTACACATGATGAACAAAAGCAGTCATACACCACAATCTACAAATGATTCATACACATGCCTTCTGTTTATTCACCCAGCCACTAGTACACACCCATCATTGTTCTCATCGTGATAAGCACTTTGTCCCTCACCATTTCCGTACAGCACCACCAAGCCAATCACCATGAGCACGGGATGCCAGTTGAACTGCGTGTTTTTCCCATCCCAGGAGAAGCCATCACGGTAGGTGGCATTCCAGTAGATGACCAGCACCACAGACACCACACTAAGCACCAAACACAGCAGATAGGCTGTGTAAAACGATACAGTCGCCTTCATTGCTGGAAATCACCTGAGAAAATGGTGGACACGTTAATATAATGAACACCCCCCCCCCCAAAAAAAAGTCACATTGAACCAGTCAAAGACTTGCATAGCAATCCTTACTTTAATTTATAAGGAACAATGCACATTAAACATCATCTGAATTAAAAATGTAAAAATGTGCCAGAGTTAGCAAATTAGCTAATTTTCATCTGTAGTCCCTTGGCAAGTCAGTACAGCAATATCTCATCTCATCATCTCCAGCCGCTTTATCCTGTTCTACAGGGTCGCAGGCAAGCTAGAGCCTATCCCAAGTGACTACAGGTGAAAGGCAGGGTACACCCTGGACAAGTCACCAGGTCATCACAGGGCTGACAACCATTCACACCTCACACCTAGTCAATTTAGAGTCACCAGTTAACCTAACCTGCATATCTTTGGGCTGTGGGGGGAAACCGGAGCACCCGGAGGAAACCCACACGGACACGGGAAGAACATGCAAACTCCGCACAGAAAGGCCCTTGCCAGCCACGGGGTCCGAAGCCAGACCTTCTTGCTGTGAGGCGACAGCGCTAATCACTACACCACCGCACCGCCCATACAGCAACATAAAACAGAAGCACTCGGCACAAGAATGAGTAATTTTGCATAAGAGTGGTGTGACCTGAGGGATATTCATGGTTACAAGACTGGTTAATTTGGATCCATCTCTTAAACTGTGGTTGGTGGAAGAGAGCAACTGGACTTGCTTGAAGATTCTTGAAAACATTTCACCTTTCATCCGAAAGGCTTTCTCAGTTCTGTCTGACTGATCGGGAGTACATCAGCTATTTATCCCCTCATAGATTGTCATAGAAACAGAATCAGAATTCTGATGGCTACATAGTAGGTGGCTGATAAAAGATGTCTTCAATCCCCACCTCTGTTCATTGATGGTCATTCCAAGTTGACAAAAATGAATGACCCTCTCTGGCTCAGATGTCTGCCAGTTTTCTGGAAGTCCTTTCGGATGAGGTGTGAAACGTTTTTAAGAATCTTCAAGCAAGTACAGTTGCTCTTCTACCAACCACAGTTTACTATGACCTGGATGACTGAGAACCTTCACAGATAGCCATCTCTTAAGTCTGGTTTTAAAAGTTGTATAATTTGAACTCTTACCTCACAAGGAAGACTATTCCAGTAGTTAGAGGCCCTTACTGAATGCCCAAGTTTACTATATCTGTGTTGTATCATACGGTCTCCTTGGGTGGTTGCCCTAGTTACCCTGCCACTACCATCCATCTGCTTCACAAATTCACTCAATGGGGGAAGTGCAAGCCCATGTAATATCTTAAAAATTAGGTAAGCATCTAAAAAATGTAAAATATATCAAAATTAAATAAATTGTACTTCTTAACAATATGACAGTGGTGATAGCTGATTGGTTTGTCAAGAACTTTTAAAGTTTGCTTATATTAGGACCTCTATTGGTTTCAAAGTTGTCTTATTAGCTTGAGACCAACTTGTGAAACAATGAAATCTAAGAAAAGATCATGGCATGCATAAACAGGTTAGCTGTCTCTATTGTTAAATATGGTCATATGTGTCTAAAATTTGCCAGGTTGATTTTAATGGTGTTGATCACCTTTTTAACATTAGGTTAGAGTCTAAAATGATTCCAAGATATTTAAAATCAGATACAACCATGAGCTTTTCTCCACCAATTAAAACATCAGGTTGATGTGTCTTAACATGTTTCCGTGAAAAGAACATACAAACTGTTTTATTTATGTTTAAATGTAAGCATGATTTTCTTAACCACTCAGAAACATGGACTAAGGCTGCAGTTAACTTGCTTGCAGCTTGTTGTTTGTTTTTTTGCATGTACATAAAGAACTGTCATCAGCATACATCTGTATGTTGACAGATGGACATACTGATGGCAGATCATTAATGTACAGACTAAACAAGATAGGTCCCAACACTGATCCCTGTGGCACTCCTATATTACAGTTTTGATAAGTGGAATGAGTATTGCCAATACGTACACTTTGTTTCCTGTTAAGTAAATAAGAACTCATCCATTTAATGGCATCTATTGAAGAAGAAAAAATATAGTTTTGCTATTAGTGTTTGATGGTTCACAGTGTCAAAAGCCTTTTTAAGATCTAAAAACACTGCGCCTATTTCACCACCTTTATCTAATTGGGATTTAACGTTTTCCAAAAAATAACAATTAGCTGTTTCTTTGGAGTGGTTGGTGTGAAATCCAAATTGTTTTGGATGCAGTGGGGTATGGCCCAGATTTAGGTGTGCTATCAGCTGTTCCCATCTCTCAGCCACCTTGGATACCACTGGTAGGATGCTGATAGGTCTGTAATTTGACACACAGATGTTTTATCACCAGACTTATAGACAGGAGTTATGACTGCTATTTTCCAGATACTGGGAAATACACCACTTTTAACTGAAAGATTTATCATATGAGCAATGGGATGAGCTAAAGCTTCCTTATGTGATTTAAAAAATGTGGTATCCAAGCCATAGGCATCTTTTGCTTTTGAATTGTTCAAAGATGCAATGATTCTTTTCACTGCTAATTCAGATATCTCCATTATTCTAAAAGATGGTTTTGTGTCCATGGAGCTTGGAATCTGACAAAAGAACTGAATATGAATTTTTTAACTTTTACTTCTGTTAATTACATATGTCACACTAAATTTGGGACTGTTTTTATTGAATATTTTCATCGTAAATTAGTTGACTACTTCATTTGATTAAATAATTGAGTTGATGATATCATATACCATCTTAAAACCTACTACTACAGACAATTGTACAGATTATACTATTTATTTATTTATTTATTTATTTTTTAGAGGAAAAGCATTGGGACCAAAAGGTCACTGGTTCGAGTCCCTGGACAAGCCGGAATGGCTGAAGTGCCTTTGAGCAAGACACCTTACCCCCAACTGTTCCCCAGGCTATTCTGGATATGTTGTACCTCACTCTGGATAACAGTGTCTCCTAAATGCCTGTAATGCAATGTAATGTAATGTAAATACCACTACATAAGTGCTATTTACAGTACCAGTCAAAAGTTTGGACAAACTTACTCATTCATGGTAATGTGTCCAAATTTTTGACTGGTACGGTAAATATATGTTTGGTGTTTTTTTTTTTCCTAAATTATGAATTTTTAATGAAAAAAATTCTCAACTAATACTTTTTGTAAATATTTGCAATAATAAAACAGCAAAGTAAAAAAGAGCAAGTAAAATTAACAAATTATATTTACAAATTAACAAGTTATATTTCATCATAACTTTATAAATTGTCCATTAATGAAAACAAAATGTAGGCTTTAAAGTTGCAATGTTATAAAAAAAAAGATTGTATTTTCATAATAATAGCATATATTTGTTGTCAGAAGTGGTTAGAATATCAAAAATAGTTACTCAAGTAGGCGGCATGGTGGTGTAGTGGTTAGTGCTGTCGCCTCACAGCAAGAAGGTTCGGGTTCAAGCCACGTGGCCGACGAGGGCCTTTCTGTGCAGAGTTTGCATGTTCTCCCCGTGTCCGCATGGTTTCCTCCGGGTGCTCCGGTTTCCCCCACAGTCCAAAGACAGGCAGGTTAGGTTAACTGGTGACTCTAAATTGAC
>JAODXR010000017.1:6322185-6335316 GCA_028877395.1 Cathorops festae
TGGTTTTCATGTTGCTTGCTTAGTAGTGTTTCAGAGTCAGGGTCCTTCCAGAACAGGTTGATTTATTCAGACATCATGTGACAGATCATGTGACACTTCTGATTGCACAAAGGTGGATTTTAATCAACTAATTATGTGACTTATGAAGTGAATTGGTTGGACCAGCTCTTATTTACGGTTTTCTTATGAAAGGGGGTGAATACCTATGCACACTCCAGATTTCTATTTTTTCATCTTAATTATTGTTTGTGTCACAATAAAACAACAATTTGCACGTTTAAAGTGGTAAGCATGTTATATAAATCAAATGGTGCTACCACCCCTCCAAAAAAAAATTCCAGCTTGTAATGCACCAAAACAGGACAAACGCCAAGGGGGAATGACTACTTTTGCAAGACACTATATACCAGCCACCCCTGGTGTACATCTACCACACTGTTAAGAAACATAAGCACTAATCCACTCCATTTAACCATTAGGCACAAAGTCAAAATCCAAACCTGAAAAGCTTTTTTACATCCAAAAATCAGTGTCCAATTTTCAATCATTCTCTTACTCATTATTTCACTCTTTCTATGAATACATGAAAATAAGTGGAAATAAGTGTAAAGATGCCTAAATATTACAAATAACATCTTGACTTGCGGTGAAAAAGTTGGTGTATATCTAAACATGTTGGATGGAAGCATTTATAATGGTAATGATGATGATCATAGCAAGTGTGTATTTCACCCAGTCTTCATGACTGGCTGGCCTCAGAATATCAGGAAAACCATTAGTCGGAAGGTGCATCAATGTATGGGTCAGAAATTTGTTTAGAAATAGTGTAATGACTATATGGAAACATATCTTCTCTCTCATGTTTACTGAGCCGATCATCAACAGCTGTGTGTTCTCCCTTTAGCCATACTTCATCACTTCACTGGGATTAGAGCACCAGGAAGGGGGGGTCCCACTAATATAACTGTATTCACCCCACCTGTCATCATAATAACAATAACAACTCATCCAGCCTAAACAGAACCACATGAGCGGCACATGACCCACATTTACTAGCATCAAAAAGCTTTAATGTACCACCAACACATACATTTTTGTCAAATAATATTTATTATGTCAAATAAAATATAGTACATAATTAGGTTTCCTTTACTGACATTTAATGCTTTTGTGTATTTAATACTTTAGTGTACACAGTGTGTGTTTAAATAATAGTAAAATGGAAGTTAACCGAAACCCACAGTGACCAATATGACACTTTAATGAACATGCTTGTGGTTGTTAACACCAGAGTTCACCAAGTTATCAACATTTAACATTTTGCCACAATTAACAGCATTTATGCTATAATTAATTTTTTGCCCATTTATGGAGACTTTTGGTCATGACTACATCAACATTAGTGAATGCCAGTGTATTTAGTACAAATGTCTATTAATATATGTGCTAACTTTTTTATTACAACCGCTTTCTGAAGTTTGTGGTTTGAACACATCTAATGCAATAAATTATATTCGTGAAGAGAACTCTGATTATCATCCAAGGGTGGTCTTGATGTCGTGTAGGATCAGGTGGGTTTGGCAACATTCCACTGAAAACATGTCACTGAACTGGTCCACAAGCTTCACGATTTCCTGCTGCTAGGCAAAAGTGAGGTCTTCACCCTGGTGGACCATGTCACACTCTGATAGCTCCATGAGGACAGGTGCAAAGGCTATTAGCACAGATAGATGCTCAATCCAGCATTTTATAAGGTTAATGTGATCAATTTGAGTGTCTTTGCACTTAATGGGTTGTTGTAGGTGATAACTGATGGGCCCCACATGCTCTGTGATGGTGAAGGGGCCTTGCCAGTGGACCAGGAACTTGTGATTCAGAAGTGAAATGCATAAATGCACCTCTCAATTTGACCTGTTGGTGATGCTAGAGCACTCAAGCCCTGGATGAGGGGACAAGCAGCTGAATTCGGTCACCTGACTGAAACTCTCTGGACTTGGCTGATTGGCTGTAGACTCAATTGGGACTAGATTGGGCAGCTTGTGCTTCTTGCATGTGCTGTTTAACAATGGGGGTCACCTTGATCATTCACCCTTACATTTCTTTCACATTCCACCATTGTCTGGAATGGAGAGGGCTGCTCCTCCCAGGCATCCAGGGTTACATCAAGGAGACTCTGCTGTCTTCTTCTGAAGAATAGCACAAAAGGGGTGAAGGCAGTTGAGGCCTGAGGTGTCTTGTGAATGGTGAAGACAACACAGGGGAGGAGGAGATCCCAGTTTCACTCCTCTTCTTCCACCAGCTTTTGGAGCATCCACTTGAGGTCTGGTTGAACTGCTCAGCTAGCCCATCTGTCTGGGGGTGGTACACAGAGATACGGAGCTGTTTCACCTGCAAGAGCTAGTGCATATCCACCATTAGTTTAGATACAAAAGGCTGTGAGCAGGGAGACCAACTCAGAAGAGCAGGACCAGTCCTCTCATGATGTTCTTAGAGGTGGCCTTCTAGAGGGGGATGGCCTCAGGGTACCAGGTGGTGTAGTTCACAGTCACCAAGATGTATTCATGTCTGCAAGCTGACTTTGGGAATGGACCCAACAGCTCCATCCCCACTCTTTTGATGGGTACTATGATGATAGGCAGGGGAATGAGTGGTGTGGGAGCTGGCTTTGCTGGGCTAGTGCGCTGACACAGAGGGCACCACTGGCAGAGGTTTTTGACCTTGGCCTCCATCCCTGGCCAGTAGAAGTGACCCCTCAGTTTTGCAAGGGTGTTGTGGGCTCCCAGGTGGCCCCCGAGGGGATATGAGTGGCAAGAGGCATGAGGACATCAATCTTGGACCAGGGGACCACCAGAAGATTGCAGGGTTGTCACCAGCATTTAGTGTGATAGTACAGTGGATGACCTTGGATGAGAAAATATACCAGGGGTAAGGCATGCCCAGCTTGTTGGTCCTCACCCCTGACCATGCAGACCTGTCTTCAACAATGTTTCAGTTGATCATCCTCCTTCTGCTCTCAGCTGAAATTCCCCTCATGAGTGACCTGCTGAAACACAAAAGATTGGGGTTTGTAGCAGAGGGATTCCTCAGCTGCATTATTTGCACTGTTGTCTAGCTCATCAGTGAGAAAGGCTCTCCTGACTGTTGAGTGGTGTCATCAAGGTCTCTGGGCTGGCCTGGGGGACCTGTCTGCCTCTCTCTTGAAGAAGTGGTAGCTCAGAAGGGAATCCCAGACAGTCTTTCCCTATAAGCAAAAGATCAGGCAGGTCAGGCATAACTCCAACCAATAGCTCCCACTCACTTCGGCAGCCACCTCTCGTGCATCCTGGTGCGTGCAGATAAACTTTACAATACTACATGGGGTGGCAGGTTTAGGCAGGGCCAAGGGTTGGACAAGGGTGATGGTGCTCCTGGAGGGCCTTGATAGGGTGACCATTTAGCCAGACTGTGGTGTGAAGTCCCCAGGAACTTGGTAAGGCATGTACTGCACAACTTGTCAGTAATGGCTTCTGGGTGGGAGCTGCAGGAACAAGTTCAGGCTTGGTGGGCATGGGCTCATCTGGTTGAATGGGGCAGTGAGGTCAGAGGTTAGGACATTACCAGGGAGCATCATACCAGGCCAAGCCACAACGGTAGGTGTTTGGAGTCAGGATAGTTTATTCTCTTCTGTTGGGTGGCTGATCTCATGGGTCATGAGAATATACTCAAGAGCCTCCACCATCTTTGCTGCGGTGGTGGGTGCCTTCATCCCCATGGCCCAGGCCTCGCAGTAACTGGTCAATGGCCACTTGCTTCAGCCCTTAAAAGACTATGTGTACCTTTTGTTGAAGCAGAGGAGGGCATCCAATTGGCTCCTGGAGGTGAGGACTGCATTGTAAATCCAGCAGTGGAATTCTGCCATTGCCTGACACAGAGAGAGAGGGCTAGGATCTCTGTCTTCAGAAGCTAGTAGTCATCCATCACTAGGGGGGAAGGGCATAGTAGGGGGATTCAGTAGGGGGACCAGGACTTGTGCCTACTCCTCTTTGGCTCAGTTGTCCCTGATGGCAGTCTGTTAAAAGAGATAGAAGTACACTTCCATGTTGTTGTTGGGGCTAAACTTGCTGGGCAACCTCCCTCTGGGCCTCCTGCTGTGGGTCTGGAAGGCATAGGAGAAAGGGTCCCTTTGTGACACAACACTGAAGGAGCTCTTGAGTTGCTACCTGGAGGCCCTGGTCTTGCTCTTGGGTCACCTGTTGCTGCTGGAGGCTGGTCTCCAGGAGATGATTGATCAGTGGTTCCATGTGAGCAAGGGGTGTGTGGGTAAGGCCGATATTCATGCCTGCATTTTCCACCAATGTCATTACTCACAGTGGTTCCATGTGAGCAGGCAGAACACAGACACAGAGGATAGGGGAAACAAATGCTCTTTTATTTAATAATTTTCTTTAGAGGGTGGAAGAGAACGGAAGGTGAGAAAGAATGAGGTGAGGTGTCCAAGAGGTTGAGGTGCAGTGACACAAGGGTAAGGTGCTCAGCCAGCTGCCTCCCATGGTCAGACAGTGGAGTGCTGGCAGGCAGGCGCTCTTGTCAATTGGGCTGGAACTCTTCATCCTCATTGGGGAGCCTTCCTAACCAGGAGTTGTCTCAGGCTTGGTGCTTTGTCATCATCTCTGTTGGTCTTGGGAGAGAAGAAAGAAGAATTTTCTGGCTCATGAGACAAGGGAACTAAACTATGGTGAGAGGGAGGCTATTTTATACTTTCTTGGAAGCTGCCGGAGGGTAGAGAGTGGCACTGATCAACTTGCTGCAGCTAGCAAGCCCAGCCTTGGAACCACATGCTTGTTGGCTGTCCACAGCACCAGTGGTGCTGAAGTGGAGCTGTCCTTTCAACACTGGGAGAGTGATCATGCAAGGAATGATGTTTATCCTGTGCAGGGATATGCAGGAGCCTCCACTACATTGTGTTTATTTGGAGTCTGTTCAAAGAAAAATATATTTTTTAAATGTGCAATTCTGCAGGATTAAACTGGCTGTTATAATGAGCTACAGCCAGTATACTACCTCACACTTTATATATTTATATTAAACACAATATCATGATTGTATATTTCTGCAAAAATAAATCCATTATACAGTAATGTGATAATTTCAACAAGCATGAAGGGAAAAACTCACTGGTGTTCATTTCGACTCCCTGTTCTGTGTGACAGTTTAACTATAAAGGAGAATTTTTTTATTAGAGACACTGGTCTGAGAAACTGTGAATCTGATTAAACAGATTTTTACAGAGCATTTTTCATTTGTCACACAAGTATATATTTATGGACTTCCTCAGATTTGGTCCATGTTCATTCATCTCATGTTCAACTCAGTTTGAAAATTACAGAGAAGAAGGTGCAGCTAGAAATGCGTAGGAGGACATGCAACACTACCAAATGGAACAATCACAGCTGTTGTGGTCAGCATTGTCGTGACATGTAGTTACATTTCTGGGGAGGTGTGCATCAAGCTACAGCATAGTATAAACTGGTTTTAAGGGGTGGAGACCCCAAGGCATGAACTGTTGTTGTGGCATTGTTATAGCAGCAAGATTGTTATAACACACAACAGTAGCTACTATAATAAACAACCAGCAAGGAGTCACTGAGCAGCAAGAGTGACAAAGTGGCAATGCAAACCCTTATGGGTAGTAACAACAGCACAGACCAACCACAGAACAATCAATTTTATAACCAATATATAAGCAGAGAGAGAGACATGTGCAATGGAAAAACTTTAAGTTATAAGTAATTGCCATTACAACATAAGAGTAGCAAATAAGAAAAGATGAGGCTTACAACTGCAGCAAATTTGACCAAGTATGTGCAACACAGATATTCAGAAAGTGTCTGTCATAAATGGCAAGCTGAGGTGAAGTGAGGAACCAAGAGCAGACTCAAGACATGCAGTGTACAAAAGAAACTCCTTTAAGGAAGTGCGGGGCAGAGGTACAATAAGGCTCAGGCAAAATCAGTGGTCAAAGAACAGGCCAAGAGGTCAAACAGGCAGGCACGGTCAGGGACAAAAACAGGACAGAAAAATCTTCACAAAAACTGAAGAAAACAGGGACAAGGGAAACCCAGGCAGAGGGAGCAAAAAACACAATCTGGAGGAACAGACAGGTAAAACGGGGGCAAAAAACTGGACAGAAAACTAGACAAAAACATGGAACAATACAGGCAGGGGGAATCTAGAAGTCACAATACCAAAGGGCTGTAGTGAGGCGAGGAAAGTCTGCAAGAGACCATCTGGCAACAGGAGTAGCTCCAAACAGCTCTTAAGTAGGCTCTGGCTGATGGGAGGGGAGTGGTAGCAGGTATGGGAGTGCCGCTTCAGGGAATATGGCCTCCAGGAGGGCAGGACTGAATTCCTGTCCCAGATCCGCCCTGGAGCCGGCATGGAAGTCCCACAAACTCAGGCATGGATGGACTGTACCAGACTGTGACAGTGTCCAAATTAAGAATTGTCATGTGTACAATATATTCTATACAGGTGACCATTCAGAAAGAGTTCAAATGTCCAAATGAAGAGGTGTAGTGTAATCTAGAGCATATGCATAATACTTAAAATAAATTTGTTCTGAAGCAGAAAGATCATGATGATAAGGGATTAGCAAAACATTTCTGATATTGTGCATTAATTGTATCTGTCAGTTGGGGTAGCACAGTGGTGCAGTGCTTAGCACTGTTGCCTCACAGCAAAAAGGTTCTGGGTTCAAACTTCATGGCCAACAGGGCTTTTATGTGTGGAGTTTGCATGTTCTCGCTGTGTCTATGTGGGTTTCCTCCACAGTCCAAGACATGCAGATTTGGTAAAAATACCCAGTCACTGAGGTTGCACTAGCCAGTACATGCTTAGTGCTGGCCCCAAGCCTGGATAGATTGAGGAGGATTGTGTCAGGAAAGGTATCCAGTGTAAAAATCTCTGCCAAATCAAATAGCTCAGGATCCATTGTGGTGACCCCTAATGGAAGCAGCCAAGAGAAGAAGAATTGTATCCATCAGTCATGGATAGTAAGGGGTGGCCATGAGGTGGTACACCTGGTGTATCAATATGTGATAGCACATCTTGGGAGCAGATAAAGACATGAAGTCCTTGAAGAGATCATTATAATCTAAATCTGTCTGAAGTTTTTGTTTTGTTCTTTTGTGCTCCACTACCAAATTTTCTGTCACCCGGAATTAGCTAATTTCAAAAACCCACATGGCAGCATGTGAGTTTGTAACCCTCACAAAATATAAAGCAGGGGTGCCCTTTTTTTCACAGTCCGGGACTACTTTATCTATAGTGAAAAAAAACCACCCACCCATATTAAACCTGCAAACTATTTTAATGTACTTTATTATAGAGAGTTTTTAATGTCTTTTTCAATTTAAACGTTTTTTTTTTGCTGAGTTGTTGTTTCCAACACTGCAACAAAATTAGAAAATCAATCTTCTGGCTATGCTTCATGGACCACTGAGAATCATGGACCTACAAATAAAATGTAAATATGAATGACTAACCAAAGCAAAGCACCTATTTCAATGAAGCATTAAACTTGGATGAGCCAGTGGCAATATTAATTTGTGGGTTGCCTTTCACCTGTGGCCATGGGCTACAAGCCCATGCCTATAACATATAGATACATGCATATACTGTATATTGTATTGTATAATGGCAGGAGAGGAATATCAGGTTTGGATGACATGATGGATACGTGTGCGTATGGCATTGATGAGAAAGCATGTGCTTCTGAACCATGACTTGCAGCTCTTTTTTAATGAAGCATCTGTGCCTGTATTTTTGCCATGTTCAGTGGATTATATCTGTGTATATCATGTGTCACCATAAATGAGGCTGAACCAAGACATTTCCCAGTTTTTCATTTTTGCTTAAACTAGAACCATCAAACTAACTAACTAACTAACTAACTAACTAACTAACTAACTAACTAACTAACTAACTAACTAACTGTGCTTGGTTCATTTTCTCTATTGGACACGAAAAAGGACACGATTAACACTTCCAGCTTTTGGTATTGAATATATAATGGTTTGAGTAAAAGTCCTATCTGGCCCTCAAACAGCTCATGGTTGAGTGGTTCATGGTCAGGAACGTTAATGTCACTTTTAATTGTCCGTAATTCCAACACAGTTTTTTTTCCCCCTTTGTCATCAGCTATGAAAGTGCCTAAATAAAACATGAAAGCTTTTAAGTCATGATCATTTGAGTGGCTCATATTTTACTTATAATAAAACCCCAATAAAGGATGAAATGATAGGACTATTCAGTGCCGCATGACAACGATGTGATGGAGTTACTGATTGATCAATCAAATCGTGACGCATCTGTACCTCAGTGTCAAATAATAAAGCACAGCCAGATGGCTTCCATTGTCTGAGAGCAAATTTATTTCTCCTCAGAACGGTGGGAACAAAAAAGAGCAAGGCATATGTGCTGCCAATGGGGACTCAACCACAGTGTGAAAACAGCCACACGTCCAATCCACAAATCCTCCACACATGCACAATAATCTTTTCAAAATAATAGGAAAAAAAAAACCTGATGGATTTCAGATAGCACTGATAAACACTGTTTGGACAGGACATAAAAACAGACATGCACTAGAAAGTTGTCAAAGAGAGGTATCGAAGGAATTCCAGGAAATAAATCTGTGTCTGTCACCATAGTGGTGAACTGGGTTCTTAACAATGAGATAACTTACTGTAGTAATCACCAGTGGAGGAACTAGTGAGGAATCACAGCCTCAGAACACACAGTACAATACCAAATATATTGTATAACATTAGAGTTTATGTACCAAGTTTTTGGACCCTCTCGATGTACCTACTCACTCATACTCACTTGCAGTAACCACTTTATCCAGCCCAGGGCTGTGGTAGATCCGGAGTCTATCCCATCAACTCTGGGCGCAAGACAGGAAAATTGACCTCAGGTGGGACTCCAGTCCATCATCGGGCACCCAACAAACACACATACTCAAGTCAAGTTTATTTGTATAGCACTTTTAACAACAGACAAAGCAAAGCAGCTTTATAGAAAATTAAAGACTTTAAATATGAGCTAATTTATCCCCAATGAACAAGCCTATGGTAACAGTGGTAAGGAAAAACTCCCTCAGATGACATGAGGAAGAAACCTTGAGAGGAACCAGACCCAAAAGGGAACCCATCCTCATTTGGGTGATAACAGACAACGTGATTATAACAGTTTTAATATGAAGTCCATTTCATTGATGTTATAAACTCTTCATTGATGGAAACTTGAATGCAAAACTGTTCATGACAACTGCAGTCCTAAAGTCGTAATGTACTCCCAAATGACACTATAAACTTTGGAACAGTGTGTACAATTTATGCCTATCCAACATGTTGGCTAATTAGGTAGTCATCAGTACTCTCTCTCTCTCATACACAAATATTTTCATTTTCTCCTAATGAGCTTTGGGCATTGTTTCACCAAGAAACCCAGCACTGACGTACAGTACAGTCAGCGACTGACTTCAGTCTTGCCAAAGCAGGAAATAAATAAACAGTTAAAAATGATCTACTAACAGCATAACATCTTCCTAGTTAGTTAGATAAGTCATAATGGCTCGATGTTTGGCTGCTACTTGAGCTACAGTATATGGCTAAAAGTATGTGAACACCTGGCCATCACACCCATACGTGGGACTTCCGCAAACTATTTCTACAAAGCATACTATTGTCTAGAATGTCTTTGTATGGTTGTAGCATTAAGATATTATTTCACTGGAACTAAGGGGCCCAAACCTGTTCCAGCATGGCAATGGTGCTGTGCACAAAGTGAAGACATTGTCAAGGTTGCACTGGAAGAACTCTAGTGGCCTGCACAGAGCCCTGATCTCAACCTCACTGAACTGAACATGGATTGGAATGCCAAGTGTGCACCAAGCCTCTTTGCCTCACATCTGTACCTGTCCTCACTATTGCACTTGTGGCTGAATGGGCAGAAAGCCTTCACAGATGAGTGGAGGCTATTGTATGAGCAAAAGGGAGATGTTCAGCAAGCACATATAGCTATGATGGATAGGTGTCCCAGTACTTTTGGCCATTTCAGTCAAACTGCACATTACTTCAACAATGTATTTGGTGCAAAAATGTAAACCAGTTTCAACCGTTCCATCACATTCCACACAAGTGTTACTTCACCACATAGCTTAGTGTTACTCAAGTTTAACACATCTGCTTCAACTGTCTGACAGTTGGCTAATGCGCTGGAGCTGAGATTCGCTCAAGTCCTGGAGCATCTTACACACCAAATGGTGTGATGCAGTAATCCTACAGGCTTAGCTGTGAGTAGCACTACAAAGGCCACAGATGACACATGAGACATATGGGAAATGTTCTCTGCTCATTAGCAAGTGCTCAAGAGCTGTTTCGGTTTCCTTCAGCCTTCCTGAAGTCCAAGTCTTACCCAACATCTGCTACTCATACCTGACCAAAAGCCTGGTTTTGCATTCTAAATATATCCTTTGCCCAGTGAGTGTTTTTCATTCTTCATTAACATTATTGTGGAAGGTTACATAACTCTTTTTAAGCCAGCACGAAGAGTCAGAGTCACTGGTTAAGGAAAAAAAAAGTTTCTATCCTTGGATTTTAACCATCCATTCACCTAAAAGGACTGCTTCAAGTTCTGATGCTGATTCGTCGACAGCCTCTCCTGGTTCAGCCAACTCATGTAGCTGATTGTCACTCCCAGTGTAGTTCTCCTCATTTGGCAGAGGATCTGGTAGGATTCCCGGTACCCAGTTTTCTCTGTAGTTGGATGTAAAGTCAGATAAGAAGACTTTGGAAATGGTTACAGGAGACAGTAACTCCGAGCAGCTCTGAGGCACCCTGTTTGGTAAGTAGGCTTTCCTGTAATCAGAACTTGATTCATCGTCTGTCCAGCCTGACTCATCCCTGGAGACAAGATCTGTCAACAAAAGAGTCCTCTCTCCAGTTGGTGTTGATCTTGCCACAAGAGGTGTGATCTCTGGGCTGTGGTTTACATTTGAATCCACAGGCTGGAATGGCAAGCTGAAAAAGTGCAGTTCCCCAGTGACACCACGTGACACTGGCAGCACCAAACGTTCACTGGAGTCTGGTTTTATCATGTCCAGGTCTGCTTCTGGAGGAGATAAGACCTGGAATAGGTCATCTTCTGTACAAGAGGACAATCCAGGACTAATGGAGTCTCCTAACCCACTGTCAGTAGCATAACTGGGCAACTCCTCTCGAACCTGGGGTACCCTCACTGCCATGACCATGCTATAACTAGTGCAGGATTCACCACTCCCGTCACTAACTGGTGCTACCTGTTCGTTAGTGTAAGAACGACAGTGCCAAGCGTGGTTATGGTAGTCCTGGGCTGCATAATCTTCATTTCTCACAACATGTGGCTTCACCAAGACAGAAGGTAAGGCTGGTTTGGGCTTGATGGCAATCACTGGAGATTCAGGGTATACCTTCACAGTGGTTATCTCTACTTTGGGATCTGGGTTGAAATTTGGAGTGGTGTTCAGCGACATGATCTGCTACAGAGAAAAAGAGAAATGAGGAGTAAAGTTGTTGTTGAGTTCATTTCAATGGCCACATGTTAATATCAGACAACTTCTTTTTATTGTTACAACGACCAAACTTCATGATAGCTTTGTTTCAAATCTCTACTGCATCTGTGGCGCATGGGAAATTACCACAATGAAGAACCCCTATATATTCCTTTGTACTAGAAAAAGAACTGAAAACTACTTTACTGATTATGTGTAACCATCATGGGGTTGTATTCAGAGTTCAGTAGTGAGGTGTTGATTGTTATAGAGTTAGAGAGTTATAGAATACATCAGTATTCAGACCTCAAAAACAGAGCATGTCAAAAAATTCAAGGTTTCATTGAATTTCGATTCTGACCTTGAACTTAAGTTGATTTTTGGGGGTAAAGTTTTTGTCTTTAAAGGTGGCGATTTGAATGATATAGAGCTAATTTTAATAATCTGAAATGGGAGCCTAGAAAATCAATCTAAGCATGTGGGTAAGAACCACAAGTTGGCCTAAGGATTACTGGAGCCACCTTTCAACCAGGAGATTGTGAGTTCTACTCATGGTTGGGTCATACTAAAGACCATTATCAAAATGGTACCTACAAAATCGCCATCTGGCAAGGCATGCCGTAATACAGATGCGAGTGGGGTGTCAAACTCTTGTGGTTACTGGAAGACTGGGCCCCCCCCATTGTGACTATGTAATAGGTGAGAGGCCAAGGGCAGTAGAGGCTTTGCACCATCACGTGACCCCATAGCAGTGGTAACTATGCCGCCATGACAGGGGGCACGTTTGTAGTGCTTCATTCAGCCAAGTTAGTTGTTATTGATGGGTGTGGGAAGGTTTTGTTGAGTTTTTGGATGTGCAAATCATTTTGAACAAAACAAAGACATCAGAATTTTTTTTAAATTTACCATCATCGGCGGAAAAAAAATTAGAGAGATTTCTAAATGTAGAAGGGGAAAATGAGGGAAAAAACATTCAACAGGACTCCGTGTCGGACAGAGAGGTCAAAAACCCAATGGTATGCTCACTTCATTTCCACAACGGAAAGAATGAAAAAAAAAAATTATTTCACAACTGCAGTAAGGTGCTCACAGTGAAGTGAACATGAGCATCAACACAGTGGCTTGGCAGAGCTTCACCAAGACTTAGGCCCCGTCCACACGAGTATGTGGCCTCACCCAATACGCTGTCATTTAAAAAAAAAAAATCTCCGTAAACACGGCGTCGTTTCGATTCACTGGAAACGACCCAAAAACACTGTAGTACATATGCCGGGCCGGTAGGTGGTGCTGGTGTAGCGGCGTCGCAATACACTAAACCCGGAAGAGAAGCCATGGAGCATGCACATAAAGGAGCATGCGCTGTTTACAAAATAAGCTCATAACATGAAGTTTTGTTGCTCCTCGCAGTAATATAAAAGCGGAAGGTTTTGTTGTTGCAGCTGTAATAGACAGAGTTGTTTCTGCAGTGCGAGCACAAGCCTATAGTCCGCCGTTGTTATTGTTATGACTCGTCTAGCGGCGGCGCCTGAGGTTAAAGGTTAGAGAGGCGGGGCTTATGC
>JAODXR010000017.1:8685304-8695808 GCA_028877395.1 Cathorops festae
CTTTGTATATATCAAAAACATTTTCTGTGCAGGTGTGCAGTTCGCATTCCTTTCGAGGTTAATATGCTATAGACTGACTAAGTTTTCATCTGTTCTCTAGAAGTTAAGATTATAAGCATTTCTAGTTTTTGCAACAATTTACATTTTTGCATTTAGTTGATTTTATCACTGCAATGACATCAACCCACTGTGTAGTTCAGTTAGAGTCCCCCACTCTTACATTGGAGTGGACTTTCCTACAAGTCCCACTTTTCCACATACGACTCTGTTTTTTCTTTTTTAATTACAGAGAAATTAACTTAAGGAGAGGTCTTATATGAACACAAGGAGTAAATATTTCAAATATGACGCTGTCACATCAACTAGTTTCAAACCCCAGGTCACCATTTCAATAACCTCCAGGAATCCATCAGGAAAATCATTTAAACCAAGTACCATTTAAAATTTCTTCTGGTAATGTATATTTCTTTAGCTCCTAATCAATACAGTTGAACACCATCACCAACTTGCCATTCAAACCGCATCTTATCCTCTACAGAGGCCCACAGGCCGATACAATGAGAATAAATACCATGTTAGCACACTACAAAATGACAATGTGAATAATCTCAAAAGTGGCTCATATTTTTGCACATTGCTGGTTCATGGCCTTTTTGTCTGAGACATCATTTCAGCTTTTAAAATAAATATAAAATAAAACATTAAAAAAATTAGCATAAACATGCCTTGCTATGTGTGAACATAATGACGATTAAACAAGAATGATATATTCTGAGCACCGTTTTGACTGTTTCTCTAACATTTTGGAATTAACCATTTGCAACTGAAGTCAGTGAAATGGTTTGGAAAACATGTGCGTGTAGAAAACGTTCATCTTTCTGATCTAGATAAAGTGATTACTTAATAAAACTGTATGAAATAATGCTCATTATCAGTTCATATATGGATTACTCTGCTTTTCATAAGTTTTAATGAATCATTCCAGCACATCTGCAACATCTGCAACAGTACATTGGCTTTTATAATGTAAAATAAATCAAATAAACTAAATTTGTACTGTGTTAGGTTTATATTTGTATGAATATTATTTAGCAGTATTTTCTGGCATGTAGTTATTGGTAAGTATTAAAGAAAGAATACATTTTGTGTATTTTAAAATATTTAACAGGAAACTTTGGTGTATTTTGGTTTAGTGACACTTCACTGTACTGCATCTTCATATCATGTCTGTTTTCTAATGTGTTTCTGATCCCAAAGCTATTTTTGGATTACATAGTACTAAAATGCTATGAACTGAATTGTTACACAGTCACATGAATGTATAAACTCACAGTCTCACAATGTCATTTAACTAAAGGAAATACAGTTTGTTAATACTGTATATGTTCCATGATGCTAAGGTATGATGCTAAAAACAAGTGACAGTTAATAAATTCTGACATCATTTCTGTTTCTGGGTGATGCTACATTACATTACCATGCAATACGGGATTGTTTGCATAATGTACAGAGAACTGACTCGCTTCAGATTTACACCATGATATGTTTATAGCACACTTCTCTCTAACATCTCAATATCATTTTGATTATGTGTAATGAGTAATGATTAGCTTGGTTTTACTTTTGGAGACATTTAATTTTATGTGCTTGATCCATTTTATGGATCCCTGGTTACAAAGCGCTTTCTTGAGCATAATTTACTCACTCCATATTTTCAATTTATTAGAGTCATTCACGTGAATATTGTCTCTGATTCATCTCACTTGTGTTAACTGGCTGATGACGATTTAACATTTTGACTGGAATTAACACAAAATATAAATATAGGTGGCTGAGGAACTTTGAGGATTAGATTTCGGAGCATTGATCTCAACTGCATCTGTATCTTGGGATCTGGAAATGGTTAAACAATGTTTTACATCAGAAGATCCTGGCATGAAATCATGAAATTGAACATAATGAACATTTTCAGTGAATTTGCAATGGCAAAGCAAGTGTTTAGCTACATTTTTTCTTTTCAGAAGGGCCTTTTAAATGTTACCATGATGAACAATGGAGCGACATATTCATCATTTATAATGACACTTTAAAAGTAAGAGAGCTACATCATTGTGCAGAAAATTAGAAAAAATATTCTCAAGTTTAGGTATATCTGCTTTAAACAAATACACTTATGATATATTCTAAGTTTGAAACATACAGTCAGAAGGTATAAGTATTAACTGTGCCTAAGTGAAGAGTAATATGTGTTTGTGTGTAGTTGGAAAAGTTGCTTGGACAGTGCTACAGTCTAATCACAGTGTTTCAAAGTGTCTTTGTTGAGCTCTAAAAAAATATCTGCCGGTATTCTGCAGCAAATTCACACATCAGCCTTGAAACTCATCATACTTAATAATGGCTGGTCAAACTATGCCGCAAAACACAGAAAACATTACAGAAGAAAAGTATCCTTATGCGCGTTTTGTCATGTGTCTATTGCTTTCCAAGCGTTAGTAAAGTAAATGAGTTTTTAATGTCAATTGTTTTTCTCTAATTTCAATTTGGCAACACAATTTTGGGAATTTTGTCTTCAAAATAGCAAAAAATTACAGTAAAGGTAAACAAACAAACAAACAAAAATCACTAAATGCAGGACACAGTGACATCAGACCACTTTATACTAAAGTCAGTTTCTGTTCGTGTCACAATTAAAGCTTTTCACACCAGCCAAGGAATTTCAGGAAATTCCACTCCTTAATCTACTGACAATGTTCTCTTTTATATCATATAATGTCCATTCGTAAGAATTAAAGAAAAAAAAAAGGAAAATGGTATATATAAAAAGTACACCTGCAAACTGATATCTATTGCTTTCATAGTGTTGCTTATTGCGGTATTTATGTGGGATCTTGTTTCCAGACTAGGTTGTGAACAATTACATGTACTGTAATGGCTCTCTTTTGCCAGACCAACACTAATTCTTACGTCCTGGTGTTCACATGGAATATTGGAACATTTCCACGCTTCAGATTTGAGGTGATAGAATCTCTGACGAGGTTAAAGTATCTACATTTTTGAACGCTATATGAAATAATAAATTATGAAAGATGAATAAGGAAACCAAAAACTAACTCCAGCCTCCTCACTAACAGCTTTTCATTCACATTGCCTTCCCTCATATAGGCCACAGCATCTTTCCAGCAAAACTAAACCTGAGCTACTGATATCATTTGAAATGGAAGACTTGGTTGCTACATTTGTACTTAACACAAGTTTAAAAGTCAGGCAGGTGTGTGTGCGCACATGCTCAATGGTAAACGGCTGGCATTCTGTCACATTCATTATGCCATGAGCAATTAATAGTGTCTCAGTAAGTCTTAAGTCCTAAATGTCTGAGAAAACAATTTATGATGACAGTTTATAAGAAGCAATACTGTGTTCAAAAATAAATATCTACTGAAGGGCAAAAGCCCTACTGCTTTCCCATGAGTGGAGAGACAATGGGAAAAATGAAAAGAAGAAGAAGAAGAAGAGGGACCCCCCATGCCTGCATTTCAGGAAAAAACAAAACCATCTAGGAGTAACACTGATGTTTTGACACTGACATTATAAGTGCCGTCTGTTGTATCAGACTAAGTAAAAGCATGGGCAAAGACGTATATCAGCAGCAGTATCTTTGCATACATTAGTTTTTTTTTTCTCTTCCTCGTTTGGGCTGTAACATAAACCACACATACAGACATACCACACACATTAAATATTTCAGTGCATATACAGGATTATGCACAAAACCAGTGCTGGAAGAAAAACTGGTGTGTCGTGAGATTATATTTTAAAGTTATAGAGTAAACTATAACAAATAATATATTGGAAGACTCAAAATTTGTGAGATTTGGAGGGGGAACCGTTGCGTCATTTGACTACGTGTGTGTCGGCTTTTGCATATATGTTAATTAACCACAACTTTGCTGAAATACAATATTCAGGGCTGAGCTCTGGGTTCAGTTACACCCCATATTCACAAATTCTTCCCTTGTTTCATGCCCCTTATATCACTAGGAGCCCCATAATCCTTTGCTTTCTGTGGTGTATGTAAAGGCAGGCCATGCGACAGCACTCTCGCATGCTGATACAGGGATTACAGGAAGCACTTTTTGGATGCTTTTTTTTTTGGATGTTTTTTTTTTTCTCCTAGGTTTTATTTTCATTTTTATATGAAATCATGCTTTTAGCCTAGTTCTCATTGTAGGTTTGCTTTAAAAAGAAGCCTAAAAGCCATCTATTGGCACTGATGTCCTTTGCCTGGTTTTCCACTTTCTTGCAGTTCTTGATGCTCATCATGTGTCTATGAGAGAAGGTTTGGGTGCGGGAGACAAGTCCTAGAGTGAAGAGAGAAAGATTAATTTCAGATAAGGCATAATTATAAGCATTATTCCTCATGATTTATTGGAATTTATTGGAAACAAACCTAAAATGATTAAAATGTTGATTAGCCAAAGAGTTGCTAAGATAAACCATAAAAGTGGCGGTAGATGTGCTGACACTGGAATTAAACTGCTGGTGTGAAACTGTGACTCTGCAGATGGATATTATTGCACCTGATGGCCACCGTAGATTCTAACACGCGCTTGGAAAGGAGGGGGTGAGGGAGGGGTATTCAGTTGGTTGCAATCTGCAAACTCACCCCTAGATGCCACTAAATCCTACATAGTGTACCTTTAATATTTGCATTTCCATCAGTGTAGTAGAGTTGAAAATGGAACATCTAGAAGTACAAAGTAAACAAAAAATGGATGTATAAATGGTTAGTTTACCAATTACCAGTTTGAATATTTGCAGTAATTATCCCAGCATCATCCTGATGATAAGAATACTGCCACTTGCTTTATCTTTTAGGTCATGAGGTTTGTATTTACAGTAGATTATGTCTGGTATATGAACGACATTAAAACGTTTAGAACCCCATGTACTAATAGGAAATGGTGTGCTCTGCCTAGACTATAATGCACTCTACTTTCCGATTTAAATCATGCAGTCACAATGTGACTAAACAACTCTTATGTGAAACAGGTTAACCTTTCCTTTCATATTCCTTCTTAATATTCCAAAGATGGAGACTTGCTCAAGGAACACACGAAAAAAACAAACAAAAAACAGCTAATTACAGCTAATTAAACAGTTAATTATTAGCATTAGTTTCTGTACTTTTCACTAAATGTCACATAAACTCATATGTTATGTATTCACCTTTTCGATCAGGCCTGTAAAGCCTAGTGCACACTACACGATTTTGGCTCCAGTCACTGACTAATTTTGGAGCTTGGTGACTATCATACAAAAATGTTTGTTCGGAACAGCAAAAAAAAAAAAAACAGACATGACACGATTCCTGGTGCCACACAGTATCAAAAATAGTTGTTTTCTTCACTATACCTCTGCAGAACTGACACTCTTCTCTGCCCACAACCACTATTTCCTACACATTTCTCCTTTTTCTTGTATTTGCACAGGATTGTGACAATGTCACATGCTAGATAGCTTTCGTGTTTATTTTCATGAGAAAACAGGATCTGGAGCAGTGCAACAGAAAAGCCTTCACCCTACTGTTGGGAGATTGCGAGTTTGAATCCTAATGATCCAAGCTGTCAGGAGACAGCTGGTGGGAATAACAATCCACAGAAAAAAAAAAAGATTATGAAAAACTGTGTAATATGTGCGCCTGCTCTGCAATTGATCGTGTAGTGTGCACTCCCCTAGATTCATCAAACACCAGATCACAAGGGTTTAAAATGACAGTGTGCAATTCTGAGATTTGGAAAGTTGTGTAGTTTGCACTCGACTTCAGTTGTTCCTCACTAACATTTATTTTGCATCCACTTTAATAATGCAAATTTGATGAAAACATATGCATCCCATGTTGTACTCAAAAGGCCAATTAATCCCCATGGTTAGCAGGATTAAGCAAGCCAATGGCATGCCTTTAGCCTGTACCTGGACAGCCGAACGAGTGCTGCTCACTGCTTTACTCTCCGCAAAGTGGCACATTTCACTATCTGAGCCCCTCCCTTCTTCACATCCACAACATCCGGCTATCAAGTGCGAGGAAGAGGAGAAGGTGGGGTGACGAGTAGCGGAGAACAGCACAGCAACAGCAGCAGATGGGACAGTCCAGAAAGTGGGAGGGTCAAGGAAAAGTGGCATAAATGCAGAATGGAGAGTTGATGGAGAGGTATGTGAATTGGAAAGAGAAAGAGGGAGAGAGGCATCAGGAAAACAGAGGTGAAGCCGAAAGATATAGTTAAGGTCAGAGGGAGATATGTGAGACATGGAGAGATGGTGCAGTCCATAGTGAGATGGACAGTGTGGGGGAGAAAGACATGGGAATAGGAGAGACAGAAAGGAGAAGCATCAGAAATGTGTACAGGTCAAAAAGCAGTGCTGCACGCAGAAGGACAAACACATTCAATAGTTTACAGAAAGAAGAGTTTTAATGAAGCATACATGAAAACAGTGAAATAAACAAACCCCACAAAGAGGAACCAGAACAGATTAACTGATTAAAACCATTATAATTTACCGGGAAACAAGAATCAGATGCCATTGATACACAGGAGGTATGGTGTGTGATGCATGGGCTAAAAAAGTAGGTGACTGGTTGTCATTACCTCAAATTCACTGTCTATTTTGGAAGCAGATTTCAGTATGATCAAGATTTCCTTCAATTGGATTTAACTAAGATTATTACACAGTAAGTCTTGCCTGTAGATTTACTGATAAAGTACAACATACATGATTTTCTGAATAAATCCACATTTTAACTAAATAACTGATATTGATATGATGCCACTGAAAATGTTCTTGTTTAGAACCTTCACTGTGATTGGTTCCTCCTTTTGGGACAGTATGAAAATGAGGTGATGAAAAAAATAAACGGCATGTGCATGCTGAGGAAAATGTCATCATGACGCATTTGGGACACCTGAGAAAATTCGGTGTCATATTAACAAAGCTGCTTTAACGCTTTTGTTAGGGACCTCAGAATTTAGAGACTCTTCATAAAACAAAGTATTACTCCAGCAATGTTTGGTAGAATTTAAACATTGTCTGTTAATGAGGGTTAATGATTTCAAGATTAAATAACTCCATTTGGCCTTACTCCTTTCATAGTGTTGGCTATAGACCTACCATTTATAACACAATCATAAGGAACCTCAGTGGAAACAGAGCTACTCAGTGTTGTTGATAATTACATGCTTGGTTAATAAATTAGCTTCAGCATCATTCTAATATGAAAAATATGATGTTTCCTTCAAATGAGTTCTACTATAAAACCAAATAATTAACATAAAATCCACATAGTGTAACATGTATTTCTTTCATGTCAGATCAGCCTTTTATTATAGTTTACACTCGGTGTTCACTTTATTAGGAACAGCCAATCATGTGGCAGCAGGGTAAAGAATAAAATCATGCAGATACAGGTCAAGAGCTTCAGTTAATCTTCACATCAAACATCAGAATGGGGTAAAAATAACGGTCTAATGCTGTTGTAGTCCATCCACCTCAAGCTTTTACATGTTGTTCATTCTGGGTTGGTTTTCTGCTCACCATGTTTGTAAAGAGTGGTTATTTGAGGTACCACAGTAGGTCATCCAATTACTGATCACCTGGTTCATTGCTGCTGATCAGGCTTGGCTCACATGCACTACCATGACTCAACTTAAGTCTAGTTTTGAAGCTGTATTTTTCGAACTACCTAGAGAATGCCTGTATTGATGATGTAGTCCACAAAATCTTCCATCACTTAGCCTTTCATGGTTTTGTGAATGGATATAGAAGTGTGTGAATGAAGTTCCCAAAACTTTGCTGAATGCTGGCAAAGTCAGTGAAAGTCATGACTTCATGCCGGTTCATTGATATGAAGACAAGTTTTCATAGTGTCAAATCTCATTTTATTTGTTAGTTAATACATTTGTCTGCATCACTTGTTATTTTCAAGTAATTTTGGAGCATCACATAGTTTTTGACTTTTCTACAAATCTGAGTGGAATTTGCAGAAATCTGGCTAGAGTTTGCCATGGAAGCAGCTCAGTTAATCCAAGTAATGATTTATATTACTCATATCATGCATTTATTATGCTTTTGTTGTAGTTTATGTTGCTTTCTATTGATTTACAGCCAAAATGATAAAAATGATGAGATGACGATTGACGATTCTGACAAGGCTCATTTACCGAATGGTGAAAATTTCATTAAAATATGCTAAATTACATGGAAGTTTTTGGGTCATGCTGAGTTTTTAATTAATTGTTAATTAGTTTCAATTCACTAATTAATTAGTGATTGATTAATAAAATAGTTGGCATCATTTCCATGGAATTTAAGTTATCTGGTACCTCTATTTTTATTTCATTGATCTATGTCAAAATATTTAGAAGTTATAACATTTAGAAAAGTATTTTGCTAGGAACGTGGTCACATTTTCTCTGACCATTTTCCTTTTTTTTTTGTAGAACAATTGAGCCCAATTTTTCAACATTCAAAGTGGCATAAGTTTGTGCATATTTGTCACAGAAAGAAAATTTAAATAGGATTTTAAAGTTTATTTCAAGCAATTTTCAGTGGTAACATTTATACAGACACATCAAGTTAATTTTCTTTTGTCACATACTTAACCTCAGCCTTCCTGTCGACTCAATCAATCAATCAATCTATCTATCTATCTATCTATCTATCTATCTATCTATCTATCTATCTATCTATCTATCTCACTGTCTCTGTCCATGTATCTGTCTGTCTCTGTCCATCTGTCTGTCTGCCTGTACTGATCTATCTGTCTGTCTGTACCGATCTATCTATCTGACTATCTCTATCCATTCATCTATCCATCTGTCTGTCTATCTATCTGTCTGTCTATGAAAATGCCCTTCTGAAAATGAGATTGTAGTCTCATTACTAATCCCTAAACCTACCTCTTATTAATCAACAAACAAAACCAATTAAAGAAACTTAACAGCGAGAAGCAACAGGAAGAAGAGAAGAGTGTTCCAGCGGCCCCATATTTGAGCGTGATGCTTGTTATTCTCTGCAGCGCAGATTACAGTTTACAGCTGTGATCTTTCAATCTCTCTTCACTTTTCTATCTGCACCACACAGACCATCATTGAGACCCTCTACAATTTTAGACCTGAACACATCATGGGGCTGACCTCACAAATAATGTTCACTCACTCACTCACTCACTCACTCACTCACTCACTCACTCACGCTTCAGGCTCTCTACAAGTAGGACTCTTAGGGAGCAGGGATGAAACAGAAAATGAACACATAATTTGGATTAAACAGAGAATGTGTTTTCAATAGATACCAATAATAAGTGCATTCTTCATTTTTTTTCAACTTGCCAAAAAGGTTCGCAGAGGTTTTTACTTTTACGTTTTCATGAGCAAGCTGTCAGGTGCAAAACTAAAATAAAAACACAGTCATTCTAAGGAGCATGTGTTGATCCTTAAGAACTGCCTGGTTAGGATCAGTGTTGAAATTAAACTGCTAGTTCATTTATATCTAAAAAAGAAAAAAAATAATAAAAATAACTGTCCCAAGCACATATGCTGCGCTATCATCAGCTGAATTTGAGTAACAATCAGAGCCAGAATTCATGTACGATGCTGACAGAAGAAATAAAAATGAACAAGTCTCTGGTTTAGGCCACACCCATATTGGATATAATTCCAAATACAGATATACAAGTAGTAGCAGTGCATCACACTCTTATCAGGTCATTTTTGTGTGCAGTATTATTAAAATGAAGCACTATATGAAGTCTAAAGCTAAGGTCTCACATAGCCAGAATCACTTCATGGTAGACACCGGCAGATGATTTTTGACTCTTCCAGGGGTCAACTGGCACGCATTCAAGGCCCTTCTGTCAGAACATGTGAGAGCCAGGGAACTACCTTGACAGCAAGGAGGGCATGGCTTCCATCCTGGGAATGTTTCGTCATGTTGAAAATTGCCATGGGTCAAGCACTGGACGAATTCATCCATCACAACCGTCAAGGTATCCATGAGCATCCTCCAGGCTTACGTGGGCTACTGGGGATTACCGCAGCATTCTGTCGCAACCATCGAGCTCAAAATGTTCACACAACAACATTCTGCAGAAAGTGAAAAGTTTTTCTATGGCTAATTTTGTCTTGCCATAGCTATGCCATACTGCAGAGTGAAAACCGTACACACTACTATCATTGCTGTAAGGACATGCGTCACTATACACTACGCTGCTGCTGCCATTAGTTTACCAGCATCTTCCATCACTACAGTCACAGCTACCATATTTACTCCGCCCAAATTTATGTGATGGATCGCCTCCAAAATTGGTAGCCTTAGCCACAGTTCTCACAGATCACTTGGCAATATATATATATATATATATATATATATAATCTCATTATCACTAGCCACTTTATCCTGTTCTACAGAGTCGCAGGCAAGCTGGAGCCTATCCCAGCTGACAACGGGCGAA
>JAODXR010000017.1:8763694-8775663 GCA_028877395.1 Cathorops festae
CCAAAATCTCAATTTTCAAAAATTGACCCATATGACTGGTTTGGTGCTGGAGGGTCACATATGGCTTAAATAAGGAAAATCAAACTCCATTACATTTTTTTTTTTATTTTGCAAAAAATACACAGTGATGGGAAATCCATCAAGCATCTGCTGAAAAGGGAAGCGCTACTAGCATTCAAGTAACCTGAAAATGAAGTTCCATAGCAAATGTAAAGTCCCCCTTTTCTGTAGTCTGCAAATTGCAATTGCAAAATAACACTTGCAGTTGCAAAGTAACTTCCCCAACACTGATGATCTCCCTAGCCAAGTTCATCATTGATTTTAAATACATGTGCATGTACTGTTACTATGTGAGGAGGCATGAGTGACATTTTTCAATTATCGTCATGCAGTAAAGACTCAGGTGATGAATCATGGCATTATGTACAATATATAACTGCAATGCAACATTTTTTTTTATTTATGGGAAAGAAAAGATTTGGCACTCACAAGGTGCTCAATATTTATTACTGGTGTCAGTATTAACCTGTGTATTATTGCACATTTGCAATTTACAATTATTAACAAATTTTATAACAAATTACCAAATTTTTTATAACAGCTTATGATTTTTTTGGTATGTTGCTCAGTTCTAGCAAAATAAAACTAGTAGGAAACAACTGTGTGGGTGGAGGATCTCTGTACCTTGGCTTTGGCATCTACTGGAGCCGCATTTTGCAGCAGAAACTCTGCGACTTCACAGTGACCTGCTCGGGATGCCATGTGCAGGGGCGTTTCCACTTTCTACAAAAATAAAAACAATTAATCTGTTTCAAAGTTAAACGATTCAGGGCAGATTGTTTCCGACTGAACGATGCACGCATCACTCAGTTACCTGTATTGTCAGGTTATGTGTGACGAAACTGACAGTTATTGTAGGAGAAAAAGCTCTCATTAAATGCAGGAGTTTGCAATAGTCCACTGGATGATCAAAGTGAAACACTTATTAATTTTCTAAGAAATGTCAGCTAAAATGAAAAAAAAAAAAAATGTAACAGATTTATTGTATGAGGTATTGTGACTCACCACATTTGAAGCATTTGGAGAGGCTCCTTTTTGCAGCAGGATCTTCACTATGTTCAGATGACCCATGAAGGAGGCCACATGAAGTGGGGTTAGCCCTGACTGTTACACACACACACACACACACACACACACACACACACACACACACACACACACACATGAAGGCCAATAGGCAGCTGCATTCATGATTTTAAGTGTTTCAAATCCATCATGTCCTACTGGTACCCTGTTTCCTCTGAATACCAAACATGTTCAACAGAGAAGTTATAACCCTTTCATTCAGTCCAAAAACATCAGACTTATGGTTCTATCATTTGTCCTTTTGTGCATTCATTTGCACTTTGATTGGACAATGCATGCTTACTCAATCTAATTTAAGTTTCTTCTCCAAAGGCATTTAGGATTATGGAGCAAATAATCCACCTTGTTCACATTCATTACACCCAACACTCTATTTCACATGCTTCTTCTCATTCACTGTTGATGCCGTGTTACAGATGTGTGAGCAACACAGGCTTAAAAATATCAACTCTAGAGAGATCAAATCTCTCTAATGTCTCTGGCACCCAACACCACTCCCTCAATCATCACTCTGTGACTTTTAAACCATTGCATTTGTTTTTTATTGTGGTGTATTTTTCTGCACTTTGTCGCATAGCGAGGAAGTCATAGTGAGCTAGCCCACTTTGTATGAGATCGCAAGCTAGATGAATATATTTTAATTATATTTAATAGTAAATCTGTGAAATTATGATGGTTATACTTTGGCCAACAGGTTGTTGCTGAGTTCACTCAAAATGCACAACTGAAGTGTTGCCTACTTATCTCTTTATCTAGCTAGCTATGTAATGGTGTAGATTTGCTCATGATATCCTCAGTTCAGAAGTTTGTGAGATACTGAATCTCAGTTCAGAGGTGTGTGAGATACTGATGGCCAGAAGTAATTACTATTAACTGCCTCCTTTCAAAACTCATGAGAATGCAATTGCTAGTAATGAATCAGAAGATATTTTGATCATTTTTTTTATTTTGATGAAAATGACTGGCCACCCAACAATACATAAATATATTGAGTGCTTTGAACACAATTATTTTAATCACATATCCATATTATGTTGAGAGTTCCATGAATTACACATTCATTGAACAACCCTTTACACATTATGGACAGTGGTGAAAGAATCTGGATATCCCTGACCTCCTAAAACCTAAATTTAGTCCCTGTGTACCTGTTCTTTAAACAATTTGCTGCTTTGTTACTGACAAAAATATTTTCCAATTTCGTACCTCTGTCACAGCTTCCAAGGACGCGGAGTGTTTTAAGAGTAGGTCCATAACACGAAGGTGATTCTTCTTACAGGCTATGTGGAGAGGTGTGAAGCCATTCTGCATAGACCATGAAAGCATAATTAAATATGAAAAGTAAAACATGCACACTGTGGCTCAACATATTCTATTTCAATGAGCATACACATGTATATATTTGCATTGTAAGGAGCTGTATAGGAGCTGACCAGTGCACGGGTGTTTGGCTTGGCTCCTTTGTCCAGTAGCACTTTGGCCATGCGGTGATGTCCACAATGTGCTGCCACATGTAGGGGTGTCAGGTGGTCTAGTGTTATATCATCAATCTCAGCATTATACTGCAAGAGCTGTCTCACACAGTCCATGTGGTCCCCCTGAGCCGCCATGTGGATTGGAGAGAGACCATTCTATATGTGGGGTGAAGAATAATAAATAACACACATGAAGGTAGGCTTTGCTATTAAAATGTAAATTTCCTTAAGTCATGCATGGCTTTATCACATGAGCAGTGTATATTATGTCTGCGTATATTATGTGTGAATGTTAAAACTGGAACACTATCTGTATGTATGTTTACTTTGGTCTTGGCTTGTATGGGGGCTCCTTGGTCCAGCAGGATCTCAATTATTCTAACATGACCATTTCTGGCAGCACAGTGAAGTGGAGTCAACTCATCCTGTATGCATAATAATAATAATAATAATAATAATAATAATAATAATAATAATAATAATAATAATAATATTATTATTATTATTATCAAAGAAAAACAGCAAAATAATCTGAAGGTCATTTGATGTCAGAAGGAAAAGTTTAAAATGTCTTTAATAACATGTGACAGTTTTTAATGTGTTGTTCCTTTATCATGTTTTTCTCTTTGTGCTGTATATTTGTGTATCTCTCTTGTCTATGTATAACAGAATTTTTAGTTTGATCGTATTCTAAGACCCTGACCTATTAAGACTAGAACTACAAATCACTTCTGTAAGTCACTGTAAGCCAGTTAAACACTGTCAATGTAAACTCTAAATGCAACATATCAAAGTCAAAATTTTGCATTGTTTCACAGTTCATCCTTACTTTCGTTTTGGCATCAATTGTTGCTCCACGGTCCAGCAGAAGCCTGACCATGACCACGTTCCCCCTCCTGGATGCAATATGCAGAGGTGTAATCCCATTCTGAAAGAAAGACAGTTTAGATAGGCATATATTGTAAACTGCAATGTAAAAGCATCATGAGAGGCTTAGGGATGCATTCAAGAATGATACCTTGGGAGTGAAGTTCACATTGGCTCCTCTGTTTATCAGCAGCTGGGCAATGTTCACATTCTCATAGTGTGCTGCAATATGGAGTGGCGTGAAGCCTGTCTGCAAGGAGTCATGGGAAATTAAACCATATAAAACAGATATAGTACAATCTCTTATTATACAGACAGGAACATTTTGCCCTAAGAGCAGCCACTGATGCATGTCTATAAAATTATGACTGAGCCATGGAGATTTGCCCTTGTTTTGATTCAGGAAAAAGAAGCAGCAAACTGACACACACACACACACACACACACACACACACACACACACACACACACACACACACCTTGCTTAGTACATCAGGATTGGGATCATTCTGCAAAAGCACAGCAGCAGTACGAGTGTCATCGTTGCGTGCTGCTATGTGCAGCGCAGGGAGGCGAACCTTTCCCTTGGTGCCATGATTGATTAGCAGGGCCACTACATTCTCATGACCCTGCTGAAGAGCCACAGCTAATGGAGTAAAGCCATCCTAAGAGATGGTGAGACAAAAAAGGAAGATATCATCGTTGTTTTTCATACGGTGAGTTTTCTGTTTTCACAAACATAAATTAATCAATCTTCAGTAAGATTGTTAGCTTGGTCAGGGTTACACTGGATCTGGAGCCTATCCTGGGAACACTGAGCATGAGGCAGAAATACACCTCGGATGGGCTGGAAGTCCATCTCAGGGCTCCATACACTTTTTCACTCTTGTTCACTCTTACAGGATATTTGGAGTTACTAATACACCTACAAGCCTGATTTCTGAAGGTGGAAGCAAAGCAGAAATTCCAGAGGAAACCCACACAGACACATGAACATGCAAAACTCCAAACAGACAGTAACCTGAGCTCAGGATCAAACTGGGGACCATGGAGCTATAGGACTACCCTGTAACACTACCCACTGTGCACCCATGCTGCCATCTATAAACATACACCAAATTCAAAAATACCTCAGTTGGAATGCTCTGATTGGCTCCATTGTCCAAGAGGAACTTCACGACCTCTAGATGATTCTCTTGTGCTGCCATATAGAGTGGAGTGAAGCCCTTCTGTTGTAATGAACAGAAATTTTAAAAAAATATAATTTTTGCTGTATTTCTGTGAATTACCCATTAATGCTGATCTGTATTTGATAATAATATGATACTGTGGTTATTATCCATTATCTGAGCATTAAATGAAAGTGCCATTTACTGGACTTACTGCACCCAATGGCTTTTTATTAATCTAACCTGGGACTGGGCATTGACATTAGCTCCATAGTTAACGAGCTCTGTGACCACTTGCTCTTGTCCAGCCAATGCAGCAATGTGGAGGGCAGTGTTGCCTTTCTGTGCAGGAACAGAAAAAAAGTGTTTTAAAATGAGACCAAGGTCTGATTTCAAAGGCTGAAGTAAAAGTAAAAAAGGTCATATTTTATGTATTAGCCCTAGAATTTAGGGCTATGCTATCAAGAATGTGTCACTGTCAGTCATTTTTGCAAACAAAGATAAGCAGAAGTCTCTTTACCTTTGTTGTAGTCTCCAGTACAATGCCATTGTGCAGTAGTTCCAGCACCATTTTAACATGACCTTCTTTTGAGGCCAAATGTAATCCATTGAGTCCATTCTGTAGAGGGGAGAAAGAACAGAGTAGACCTCATAGCGGAGGCTTCATTATGTAGTATCACACACCCCAGAGAACCAGATCCACTAGATCCTGATGCCCTTGGTATTGTGGGTGTCAAATGATACTTCACTTAAGAAAACAAAACATCCTATTTTGCCACTGTATACAAGGACATAAGATACTAATATGTGCCCATGATGCTGAGAATGATGGTGATGAAGGGTGGGATGGCAGGTTGGTGGTCTCTCCGCTGGGAAGAATACAAGCCGTGTGGGATAGGTCTAACCTCACACAGCCTTCCTTCATTGACACCGGACATGTGAGGTTGGACCTTTCTCACATTGCTAATATTATCCCCCTCTGAGTCCAGAGACCACTCACCCCATCAGAAAGAATAAAATGAAGAAACAAAGAAACGAGCAAGATAAATGGAGAATGCACGGTGACAAATCAGCAAAGAATCAAACAGAGGATGTTGCAGTGACTGTACCAATTATCTATGATATATGCTGACAATATTGATCATTTTTCTCACAAACACACACCAATGATTGACCCAGAGCAACAACAAGGCTGTACACCATACACTTTTTCATGCTAATAAAAGCAGCTGTAGTAAATGCAGGCCACCAGCAGGGGTCTCTTGATGTCAAGAATCAATCTTGTAACCCCCAAGGACTATTTTATCGTCAATTAAATGTCTGGACTTGTGTCTCATATTCTGCATAAATTAATCTATGTTTTTAGTGATCTTTTTCATTATCTTTCTATTCTGAATAGCTTCTAATGTTCTAATAATCCAGATGTCAGTGTCGTTGCTACACTTGGTCCTACACCTGATATTTAATTTTTTTTAATGACGGTCTTATAGAAAGACATTTCACAGAAATGCATTCTTGTATAAAGGTGCACAGCTATGTCAGCTGTTGTTACAAAACCTTAGAATATGTTTATCCTTTGATTCACGTGTCTCTGGCATGCCATGCAGATTTCACATCACTGCTGGTGCTGTACTGAGCATGTGCATCTGCATGTTGCATGCTGCATACTCATGAAATCTACTGTACTTTACTGTGCACAGCACGATATGCATGGTGTAAAGCATGCTGGCTTCACTTTCCTCTGCAAACTTCATATATAATGAGCCTAAAATCAACTGATGCTAATGTGACTAACAAATAATAAGCCCTATTGTTGCCACTTAGCATGACACTATGCTAACCGACAAAATTGAAAGTTTTATTGTTCACATTAGCATTTTTTAAGTGTGTACTTTAAATACATCCAGTTCATTTCTAGAATGCTCAAACACTTAATACTTTTGTTTATGCTTGTATAGCATAGAAAGTGCTTAGAAAGTGAATGTTTTTTGTAGGCTGTGAAACCCAGAATGTACTTACTGAGCTTTTGATTAATGAGTTCAGAGATTAATATAGTTCAGAGATGCTGTATGCTTTGATCCTCATAAATACTGTTTCTAAACCCTCCAGATTTGTATTGACCCACCACAGAGATTTATAAGTCATGGTAAGGCAGGAGGTGGAAGTAAAAAAAAAAAAGGAAGCACAGTGCACATTGTGGCATCAGCAGGTCCACAGGCCCCCCCCACCACACACACACACACACACACACACACAAAAACACAAACAGGCAAGTGCTCCTCAGTTGCTGCCACAGTGGTGCTAAGAGGGCAGAGCCATTTCCCCATAATGGTGCTGAAAGGACAGCACCACTGTTTGTAAACACCAGCACACACATGACTCAGCCTAACTCTACATGGCTGGAATTTGCTGAGGGCCACTTCCACTCACCCTCCACAAGATGACCATGGGATATAAAAGGGCGCCACTGTCTCAGGCAGATGAGGAATGAGACTCTGTGGCTGATCTGCTCTCTCTCTCTTTCTCTAACCTTCCAGACTCTTGCACAGATGATTCTCTCATCCACACCTGAGGAAGCAGCTCCCCTCCAGCGGAGTGGCAGCCCTCCTTCTCTGAGTGGCAGCTCTCCTGGCTACTCCCAAATGCATGACTGCACCTTCTCACCCAGCACAAAAATATGTACACGCTCCCATCTTCCCCTTCCCACACTCACGTTGCAAATAAATTAGCACTATTTTCTGCACCTTGTCTGGGTCTCCTGATTCTGTGTCCTGCCCCAGATGGCTAAACCTGTTACACTGGTGAAAAAATGCAATGGAAGATGGACAAAGACCACACTCCCTGCTCCTTGGAACCAGTAGTGTGATAGCTCCTTGAGACGAGCATTCAGCAAGCCAAGCTCACCTAAGAGATGGCCCAGGGCCTCCACATGGTGACACAGGAGCTACGAACCTCCAGACACACAACAACTGCCACTGCAGTTCCTCTCCCAGACCTCGCCTGAGACACCCAGCATCTGCTATCCAAGCTCACAGTTGACAATGACGTTGATGCATTTCTGGGCATCTTTTTGATGGTGGCTATCTGAGAAGGGTGGCCCCAGTGGTACTGGCCCAACACTTAGACTCACTCCTTGCTGGTGAAGCTCATCGGGCCTATTATACCTTCCCCAGTGAAGATGTTACTGACTAACTTGGCCTCAAGGATGAGATCTTAGCCCACTGCTCCCATAGTCCACCTGTAGCCATGAATATAACTTGATAATCATGGTGATATACTACCCACTACCCTGAAGCTGTCCCTCTTTGGAAGGCTACATCGTAAAACATAGTCATGGAACTGATGCTCCTCTTCAGCCCAGTTGGCATCACTAAGGACCTGCTCACAGATCAGTGCAACCTTTTCTTTTCATTTCAAAACTGATGGTGCTCCTGTGCTGCAGGTGAAACACCTCAGGACCAACATCTACCACTCTGAGACCAATGGACTCATCGAGAGGCTCCATCAAACAATTAAATGTTTAATTCAATGAGTTGTGGATGAGGAGGGCAAATATTGGGACCTGCTCTTGCCCTATGTGCTGTTCACCATTCAGGCGACTCCTCAAGCCTCCACCAGGTTCAGCAGGTTCTAAGCTTCTGTTTAGCCAAAGACCCAGCCTCAAGGATGTGGCCAAAGAAGCCTGGGAGGAGCAGCCATCCCCCTTCCACTCCACCATTGAGTATGTGCAGGACATGCAAGAGCAGATAGGGTGGGTGATCACCATAGTAAAGAGTACATTCTGGCAGCCCAATGAGAGCAGCAAAGAGTATCCTGCACAACCTTGTGATTTCCAGCCAGTGGACTGCAAGCTTCTGTTCCTCCCCAGTGCTACCTGCAAGTTCCTCGCCCACTGGCAAGGTCCTTACACCATTGTAGAATGTGTAGGCCCAGTAAAATATTGCCTGCTGCATCCAGGTAAGTGAGCTATGACCCAGTTAAACCTTCTAAAATGCTGGATTGGACCTGTGCCCCATCTACTGAGTAGGAAAAGGAGTTCATCCCAACTCAGATGTAGGACTTCAAGGAACTGGAGGACCAGTTTGGTGACATGTTCTCACCCGAGTCTGGGTGGACACATGTATTTCAACACAACATTTAAACACCACCAGGAATGGTAATTTGACAAAGGCCCTATTGGGTCCCAGAGGCCTGCCATCAGGCTATTGAGGTAGAAGCAGCCTGCATGCTCTAGGATGGCATTATCAAAGAGTCCAACAGCCCCTGGTCAAGCTCCGTCATTGTTGTTCCCAAGCCCATCATAAGTTTCTGCCTATATAATAACTTCATGAAGCTGAACCAAGTATCAGAGTTTGACAGCTATCCCATGACATGAGTCATGATCTTATCAAGCACCTGGAGAGAGCCCAGTTCATCACCACCTTGGATCCCACAAAAGATTACTGGCAACTCTTACCTGATTACAAGCCCAAAACTGGCTTCAGTATCATCACCAGACACTGACAGTACTGGATTCTCCCCTTTGGGCTCCACAGATCATCTACAACCTTCCAGCAATGAATGAATCTTGTGCTGCAACCCCACCACCCATATGCTGCTGCCTACTTTGATGATGTAAACATCCAATCAGATTCTGATCTTCAAGGGGTACTGCATGAACTCCAAAAAGGCCAGTCTAACTGTAAACCCCAAGAAATGCCATCTGGGGGTAACAGAGGAACCCTGGGCTATGACTTCAGTTGGGGATTGTTGAAACTTCAAGAAAAGAGAGTGAAGGCTGTCAAATTCTATCCCCAACCCACAACCAAGAAACAGATATGTGTCTTCTTTGGGCTAGTGGGAGATTTGTCCCTAACTTCTCCTCTTTAACCTCCCTCTTCTCAGATATAACCAGGAAAGGAGAGTCAAAAAAGGTTTGCACATCAACTCCTCTGAGACGGGCCTGAGAGCAGTACTTTCATAGGAGATCAGTTGAGAGGAACATCCCATCGTTTAGATGAGTAGAAATCTGACCTCTGCTGAGCGGCACTACACCGTTGTGGAGCAAATGTCCCTTGTCATCAAATCGGCCATTGAGGAGCTAAAGTGTTACCTTGCTGGATGTTATTTCACACATTTCACAATTGTCACAGACCATGTCCCATTACAGTGGCTGGTCAAAGGAAATAACACTAACAGCTGTATAACCCAGTGGTTCCTTTCTTTCCAAGACTTCTTGTTCCAGGTACAACATCAGATGGGGGTCCACCATGGCAATGTAAATAGCCTCTCCTCTGCCCCAACCTTCCCTGGAAGCTGGCTCAGAGCTGGGGGGGGTACTGTGATGTCTTCAGGCCCATGGCCCACACACACAAGCAAGCAAGCCCTTCTCACTGTGCTGCCACAGTGGTGCTGAAAGGACAGCACCGCCGCACTTTCCCCATAATGGTACTGAACAGATAGCTCTGTTCCAGCACCACTGTTTGTAAATACCAGCATACACATGACCAAGGGGCAGGGAGACCTAACTCTACATGGCTGGAGTCATGGTCAAGATAACCACGGGATATAAAATGATGCCACTGCCTCAGGTGGGTGAGTAATAAGGAACACGTTTCTGTGGCTGATCTGCTCTCTCTCTCTCTCTCTCTCTCTCTCTCTCTCTCTCTCACCTTCTAGACTCCAGCATGGATGATTCTCTCACCCCAGTTTGAGGAAGTGGCTCCTCCAGGACTCCTTTGAACAGCAGACCTCCTGGCTATGCCTAATTCCATGACTGCACCTTCAACAGGCACCCTGCACAATGAGCTGCACACACTCCCATCTTCCCCTTCCTGCACTCAGTTTGTAAATAAAAAAGCACTGTTTTCTACACTGTATTTGGGTCCCCTGAGCCTGTCCCACATGGCTAAACCCATCACAATGTGCGCGCGTGCACGCACACACACGCATGGGAATAGACAGGCTCTTGGCTCAAACACCACATATGAGCTCCTTCATATAAGCATAATAAAGGTATCTTTCTCTACCACAAACACACTCACACTCATTTTGGCACTTGTTTGTGATGGTGTATGTCTGCACATTAATGATAAGACTTACTCTTCACAGGCTCACACCCTGTTTTTTCATCTTATCACACATGTATCTATAACACGTAGACGGGGAAACTCCCTATTTGCCAGCTAAATATTTTTATAAGTGCTGTCATGCCACTAATATCACTGCACAGCTCATTACCTAAATGAATGATTTCGGTGTTCAATGTGATCAAAACTGTACTTATGGCTACAATTTTAATATTATAACTCAAATGCAACCTCAAGCACTGTCACTGAAAACAAACTGGTGATAGGAATCTTCTCAGGAATTCAAGAACCCTTGAAACAGATGGCTAAAGGAAGTTATTATAAATGAAGATAAAATTGAAAATGGGACTTGAGTTAGTTTATGTCTCAGCAATAACAGTTATAACCGTTCACATTTCCATGAATAAGCATTGATTTTTTTTTTCCATGGCGCTGCTTGTTCCTTTAATCCTCTGACTGGATGTCAGTATTCCAGCTCAGCACTTTCTCACTGATGCAACATGCTGAAATATTTAGCAGCAAGTATGGTGAGAGTGTACTTCTATGATGAATTGTTGAATATTATAACCTAAGACAAGAACGGAGGCTCAAGGTCATATAGAACATTTCATGCTTAAAAGAGTGGATTGTGAGCTTCAGGGAAATGATCAGTGTTAAACAACAGCCACAAAGCAGCTAATTTTCTTTAATGGTTTGATAGAAACTGATAATGACACACTTTTACAGAGGTGGAGGCAGTTCTCACCTGATTGGCTGTGTTAATATCAACACCATTCTTGATGTGGTCTAGAGCCTTTTCCAGGTTACCTGAGCGGGCAGCACGTAGGAAACTGGTAGCAGCATCAGTCTGAGACAGATATATAGACATACAGAGAGGTGGGAATAATGAGAGTAAGATTATTTGTGTTACTAATCTGGTAAAGAGATCATTTAGTGTCATGTTTCCTCTGAGATCCCAAAAACAAAAGGACTGACCATTTTAGATACTCCATGTTATGACATTTAAGACATAAGTGACTCAATATTTGACAGAAAGTAGCATTAACAGAAACCACACAACACTACAAAATAATCAATACAAATGAAAAAAAAAATTAGTACTGTTAAAGGAAAATTCCAGTTTTTAACACTTTTAGCCCCTTTTCTGGAGTGTCTAGGATGAAATTGAACGATCGACACCAAAATTTTGATGATTGGTCCTGTCTCGGCTATTTGGCTCATTTAGAATCACCCCCTGTCTGCTT
>JAODXR010000017.1:9048569-9059219 GCA_028877395.1 Cathorops festae
CCTTGGGTCACTGAGGCGAGCGGGTCTCACAGCCAACCTGAAGAGGTGTGTGATTGGCAGTGTTGGGCACGTTACTTTCAAAAAGTAATTATAGTTACTAGTTACTTTTCCAAAAAAGTAACTTTTTTGTTTAGTTACTTTTCCAAAAAAGTAACTGAGTTAGTAACGGAGTTACTTTGTGTTTTTTTGAGCATTCTACAACTTTCCAAGTCATTTGTTGCCCCTGGCCCAACTTTTATCACACAGCTTGAGAGAACTGTGAAGGTGCTCCATTTTTTTTCTTGCAAGTGCTGGACCTGCTAACATTATGTTGAAGCAAGCTATGCACAGGAACTGCTCTGTTGTCTTAACACATAATTATATCGACCCCCACCCTCAGAAAACAGAAGAGCTTCGTGAAATGAATCAGTGTAAATCACATTGATTGTGATTATCATAGCACAAAGAACACTCTGATTAAAGTAATAAATGACCTACTATTGGCATCTGATCAGGGCTGTAACTCCTTGTTTGTTGCTTTACCTGAGTGCAGCTTCTGACACCATTGACCATACTATTCTCCTTGATAGACTTCATAAAATGTTGTTGGAGTTAAGGGAATGGCCCTATCTTTGATTAGGGCTTATGTGACTGATCATTATCAGTTTGTTGATGTAACAGTGATTTTTCTACACATATTAAGGTAAAGTTTGGTGTTCTGAAAGGTTCTGTTGTAGGTTTACTTCTTTTTTCTTTGTAATTGCTACCTCTGGGTAATATTATTTATAAACATGCTATTAGCTTCTATTGTTATGCTGATTACACACAGTTGTGTGTTTTGGCAAAGCCTCATGAGACACAAGCTTCATAAAATTGAGGAATATGTGAAAGACAGACACTGGATGCTTATTAACTTCCTTCTACTTATTTCTGACAAGACAGAGGTACTTGTACTAGATTCACATGCAGCTAGGAGTAAGCTTTCTGATTACAGAGTAACCCTGGATCGTGTTTCAATTTCGTTGTGTGCAGCAGTAAAAGGCCTTGGTGTGATTATTGTCTCAAGTCTTTCATATGAAGCTAATGTAGATAATATTGCTAGGATAGCCTTCTTTCATCTCAGAAATATTGCAAAGATAAGAAATATAATGTCACTACACGATGCAGAAAAAACTAGTTCAAGCTTTTGTTACCTCTAAGTTGGATTATTGTAATGCCTTACTGTCTGGATGTTCTAGTAGGGAAATAAATAAGCTCCAGTTAGTCCAGAATGCAGCAGTGAGAGTCTGTACTAGAACTAGAAGGTATGACTACATCAACCCTTTCTTATTCATGCTGGACTAGTGTTCTGTAAAACATAATATAGCGGGGCCTATTGTTGGGTTTCCCCCAGACCTGTTGGTATGTAACACATGCCTGTGTCAGAAGTAAACATGCTTGCAATGTACTGACTGGTTGTCCGTCTCATCTTTATTAACATACATCCAAGGTTAACATAACATGGTGTCAAAAGAAAAACAGAAAAGTAAAAGGATGAGGAAAGATGAACTAAACCTGTAAAGTGTGGGGAAAAAACAAACAAAGCAAGACGACAGAAAATGGCGGAGATATGGACGAATGAGCAATGCTGCCACAGCTCACGCTGCCAGGCAAGTTCGACTTCGCCAATACAAAAGAATGGCAGAGATGGATGAGGCATTTTCAATGGTACAGGATAGCATCGGGGCTAGACAAGCAATCCCAGGAGTTTCAGGTAATTGCTTTTATGTATGCTGCCGGCGATGATGCAGAAGATATCCTGAATGTATTACCACTTATGGAGGCACAGAAACTGTCATATCAAGCAGTAACAGAGGCTTTCACTGCACACTGTGTAAGCAAGAGGAACATCATCTTTGAAAGCACATTCTTCAATAGGAGGAACCAAGAGCCTGGTGAGAGTGTTGAATCTTTCATAACGGCAGTGCACACACTGGTGGAATATTGTGAGTTTCGAGCCCTGAGAGAGCAGCTTATAAGGGACAGAATTGTGGTCGGCATACGAGATGCTAAGTTGTCAGAAAGCTGACAGTTGGATGCAGATCTGACATTAGAAAAAGCTATGACAAGAGTGAGACAGAGTGCAGCAGTGAAAAAAACAACAGCCAGTACTGCGTGGGACAGAACAGACTGCAGGACATGTTGAGACAATACAAAAAATGAGCACCAGGGGGCAACAGGCAGTGAAAGAGAAAACAAACACAGTCATCTGGATGCAACATGTGTGGACAGGTGAGGAAACATCTGTGGAAGGACTGCCCAGCTCGTGAGGCCAAGCGCAGGAAGTGCCATAAGAAGGGACACATTGCAAAGAAATGCATGTCTACGAGTGGTGTCCATAACATTTCCCTGGCACAAATAGAGGGTCAAGATGAGGAAGGCTTTGCCTTTTTGGGAGAGATGTGCTCAGAGGAAAGTGATGAGTGGGAAGAAAAGCTGCAGTTGAATGGAGAATCGACTGTTTTCAAACTGGACTGCGGTGCAACTGTTACAGCAATCCCAAGCAGCATGTTCTCCATTAAAAAGCATGGGACTCTGCAGCCACCAGGTAAAGTGCTATATGGACTAGGAAACCACAGACTGGAGGGAAAAGGGCAATTTAAATGGAAGCTGTGCTTTGAAAGGAAAGCAACTAAGCAACACATTTATGTAGTTGAAGGACTGTGTAAGCCACTGCTAGGTCTCCCTGCATTAAAAGTTCTCACTCTCATTCAGTGGGTCTATGCAGTGCAAGCCCAGCAGGAGGACTTTAAAGCTCAGTACCCCATAGTATTTTCTGGCTTACGGAAATTAAAGGAGCCCTACAAAATCAAGTTGGAACCCAGAGCTGTGCCATATGCCCTGTCGTCCCCAAGGTGAGTGCCCCTGCCAATGCAGGAAAAAGTACGAGCAGAGCTGAAATGCATGGAGGACATGGGGGTGATTTCCAAAGTGGTCCAACCCACACCCTGGTGTGCTGGCTTGGTCGTGGCACCCAAGGCACAGCCGGGGAAGATTCGGCTGTATGTGGACCTAACTCACCTGAACAAGTGGGTGTGGAGAGAGAGACACATCCTCCCAGCAGTAGACCACACCCTAGCCATGCTGACCGGGGTGAAAGTGTTTATGAAGCTGGACACCACCTCTGGTTTCTGGCAAATCCCGTTGTCAGAGGAGAGCTCACTCCTCACAACTTTCATTACCCCATTTGGGCGATATGCATTCAATCGCCTACCGTTTGGGATTTCCTCAGCTCCAGAGCATTTCCAGCATTGCATGTCACAGATGCTGGAGGGCTGCGAGGGGGTTGTGTGTCATGCTGATGACATAGTTGTGTATGGAGAGGACATGCAGCAACACAACGAGAGACTGCACCAGGTCCTGAACAGGATGAGAGAAGAGGGGCTGACGCTGAATGAGAAACGTGAGTTCGCCAAAGATGACATTATGTTCGTGGGGCACCGGGTCACAGCAGATGGGGTGACACCAGATCCAGGCAAGGTCAAAGTAATCATGGAAATGCCAGAACCAACCGGAGTTGAATGGGTGAGGAGAGTGATGGGAATGGCCAACAACTTGGGCAAGTTTTTACCTCACCTTGCCTCATACACCCGCCAGATAAAAGATCTGCTCAGTGAAAAGACCGAGTGGTGCTGGGAAGCACCACAGAGAGAGGCATTTCAGAGACTGAAGGCTGAACTGAGCTCACCACGAGTGCTGACCCCATATTCACCAACAGCAGAGACATGCGTATCGGCTGATGCTTCATCTTATGGCCTAGGAGGAGTCCTGAGCCAACAGCAGACAGATGGAAAATGGAGGCCGATAGTGTTCATCTCCAGAGGTATGTCTGGGGTGGAAAAACATTACACACAGAGAAAGAGGTTTTGTCGGCCACGTGGGCTTGTGAACGCCTGTCACCATATCTGCTGGGACTGAAGTTCAAGTTAGAGATGGATCACAAGCCTCTGGTGCCACTGCTGATCATGAAAGCACTGGATGAGCTCCCTCTGAGAATACTAAGGTTCCGGTTGAGGCTGATGAAGTTCACATTCAACATTGTGCATGTGCCTGGAAAACAACTGATAACAGCGGACACATTATCAAGAGCCCCTGTGAAACATGCATTTACACAGGAGGAAAGGGACAATGAGGCAGAGGTCAAAGTGTTTGTGGATGCAGTCATACAAAGCATCCCTGCTACTGAAGCAATATTTGAAAGTGATTCAAGAAAAGCAAAACCCGACCCTGTCTGTACAAAGCTCATCAAATACTGTCAAACTGAGTGGCCGGAGAGACATGCACTGCTGCCAGATCTGTCTCCATACTGGCCAGAAAGAGAAACCCTGACCGTGGCAGGTAAGCTGCTTCTCAGAGACCAGAGAATCGTGATTCCCCACTGCATGAGGCAAGAAATCCTTTACGACCTCCACAATGGCCACCAGGGTATTGTTAAGTGCAGGGCAAGGGCACGCCAGTCTGTCTGATGGCCTGGACTGTCTGTCCATATCAGTCAGCTCATGGAGAACTGTAACACATGTTCATAGCACAGGGCAGGGCACAGAGAGCCTCTGCTGACCATGCCTGTACAAGAGAGCCCCTGGCAAAGAGTGGGCATGGACTTATTCTTCTGGGAGAAAAAGACTTACCTTCTTATAGTGGACTATTTCTGATGCTACATTGAAGTAGCCCACCTCAACATAACCTCTGTCAACACTGTCATTGCAGCTCTGAAAGATGTATTCAGCTGCCACGGAGTACCTGAGACAGTCATGTTGGATAACGGCCCGCAATACAGCTGTGAACTCTTCAAATACTTTGCCACAGAGTATGGGTTCACACATATTACCAGCAGCCCAAGATACCTGCAGGTGAACAGAGAAGCTAAGCGGGCGGTGGCTATGGTAAAAGGACTGTGGAAAGGAGGAGGTGAGAAACTAAAGGCTTTGATGACATATCGAGCCACACTACTGGAAAGTGGTTTCTCCCCTGCACAACTCCTCATGGGGTGACAGCTGCGAACAACCATACCGCAGCTCCCGACAACCCTTCTCCCCTGATGGCCGAATATTAGAGGATTCAGGAAGTCTGAAAAGAGGGCTAAAGAGAACCAACAAGATAAATACAACCTGAGATATAGAGCCCGCCCCTTACCACCACTGCAGTCTGGTCAAAATGTGTGGCTCCCAAGAGAGGAGAGACAAGGGACTGTCATTCAACAGGCCACAACACCCAGGTCCTACATTATACACACCAAGGAAGGACAATTGAGGAGAAACCACACACACATGCGCACGCTACACCAGCCACAACCACAGACAACTCCAGAGATACCTGTAGCAACCTCAGAAATAGATAACACTGAAACACACACACACCACCAGAGAGATGGACACCCTAAAACACACTGACACAACCAGCACGTCATATGTAACAACTTCAGGCAGAGTGTCATGCCCTCCACAGCACCTGAACTTGTAAAATGAGACTGTTTGACAAACAAAAATGCAGTCTCTCAATGTTCTGTGATATGTTCTATTCAGTAACATGATATAGGTCAATCTGAGTTATTTCTGAGAGGTTTTGACAAGATCAGTTGATTTGTTTGGTTATTAGAAGGGGTTTTACTTAAAAGGGGAGGTGTTCTGTAAAATGTAATATAGCGGGGTCTATTGTTGGGTTTCCCCTGGACCTGTTGGTATGTAACACAGGCCTGTGTCGGAAGTAAACATGCTTGCAACGTACTGACTGGTTGTCCATCTCATCTTTGTTAACATAATAGGAGTTACAGTAGGTGCCTCGCTCAAGGACACCTCAGCTTAAGGCCGTCCCGTATTAACCTAACTGCACGTCTCTGAACTGTGGGGAAAACCAGAGCACCCAGAGGAAACCCATGCAGACACAGGTAAGTCCTGGCAGGCAACATCATGAGACCAGTATAGAAAAAGTTGCTTCTCAGTTTTTTGATGGACAGGATAACTTGTCCATAACCTGCAACTGAACTTGATGCCAAAGCCACCCAACAGAAAGTATAGGCATATCTCATGAACCTTGTGACATATTTTGACCAAAATTTGGAGATAACTGAATGGCCTGATCCTAAGTGTCTCCAATACGTTTTATGTAAAATCAATTTCTAGGTGGCATTATAATTTTCAAATTCATAAAATGGCTCAGCATCAAATTTTGATTCTTTTGATTCCCCTGAAGGTGTTGAGTGTCGCTGAACTAAAGCTGCTTTGACACAGAGTGGGAACAAGTTGCGCCTGGAACAAGTTGCACTCACTTTCCTTTGTATTTACATGCTCACTCTGTATTGGTGTCAAACAATAGACAAGTAAACACAAGCGTGCATGTGCAAATCAGTGATCAGAAGCTTGTTTTTAACTTGCTTTATTGTCCTCTCACAGCTCATTTCTGTATAAACGTTCAGTGATTTGGTGGAAAATCAGCTCATTACGGCCTGATTTTTCCAAATCCAACTGGGTGAGGGCAAGAACAACTTATTTAGTCCAGTTATCACTGCAGTTGGCTTGGGAATTGCTTGACTCCATCGAATAAAGCATATTCATTTTGAAATTTGTAGATAGCTGAATGGTCTTGAACTGTTCAATTGTGTGTTGAACTGAATACAAAAAGAAAAATGGCGGACTCGCTCTTTGAGGAATCACACATTCCTTCATAATACATATTTTAAGCCATATTAAGCCAGTCTTGAAAAATATGCACCTATTACAGAATCAATTAAAACAAAATCTCTGGGCTAATTATTCAATTTAAAAAAATGGTACAATTCCTGGTCTAGGTCACTGTGCTTCATAGCATTTTGCCTCTATTAAAGGTGCTGAACATTCTGGAGTTTTGAGATGTTCGCTGCTGCATACACCATGTATCCTATGTGTAAATGTTTTGCCAAGATAAAATGCATCCCACATTTTACGATTCCAGAGATTGCTGAAGCAAGCAAGCAAGCAACATCACAGGACCACTGTGGGGCATGTTTGACCTACTTTTAACCAAAACAAATCGACATGGTGAAAAGCAGTAGGCTCTGCTCTCCTGCCAGCTAAAAGCCAATAGAAAAGAAAAGGAAAGCCTGCCTACTGAGTACAATTGCAAGATAGAGCAAGGTTAGATTATGTAATTTTTCTGGACAGATAACTAAATAATTTAGTGCTTAGCTATCTTAGCTTTAGAATGCATGTGCTCAACTCCATGGTAGCGAGTATGGAGTTATATACCTAAGGTTTTGATCTTCCAGAGAAAGAAATGATAACACAAAAGCAGTAACAGAGAAAAGACATTCATCTTTTGTTTCGCTGAATTATTTGTGAACGTCAACTACAAATTATATACCTGTGACTCAAAACTCTCTCAGGTCAATGCAGAGTCACAATGTTTTCCATGCATCGCCATCTTGGTGTGATGCAGTTCCATAGCTATGCTAATTAGTTAAAGCTCCTCATGTTTGGCTATTTCTATGGGGCCATACTGTTTACCTCAAGAGGTAGGATATTCAGTCCCAAAACAGAGAAAAGTGACCCTCAGCACATCAAAATGATCATATCTCATCCACATGATGATGTTCTTGCAAGACATAGGAAAATCCATCCATTATCCATAACTGCTTATCCTGTGCAGGGCTGCGGGCAAGCTGCAGCCTATTCCAGCTGACTATGGATGAGAGGCAGGGTAAACCCAGGACAAGTCGCCAGATCGTCACAGGGCTAACACAGAGACAAACAACCACTCACACCTACAGGTAATTTAGAGCTACCAATTAGCCTAACCTGCATGTGTTTGGACTGTGGGGGAAACCAGAGCACCCAGAGGAAACCCATGCAGACATAGAGAACATGCTAACTCCACACAGAAAGGCCCCCCATCAGCCACGGGGCTCGAACCCAGAACCTTCTTTCTGTGAGGTGATAGTGCTAACCACTACACCACCGTGCCACCTGACAGAGGAAAATGCCATGCACAATAAAAAAAAATTTTCAGATGACTTTGCAGTCAACACCTTTAAACTGATGTGACGCATGTGTGTGTATGTGTATAATTTTTTTTTATTATTTACCTGACCAACCAGGTTATGCTGAGAGTGAAAGCAGATGTTGGTACAAATTTAACATTGTTAGCTTTGATTCTGATTCTTGCTTTGTCTACAATAGTATATAAACTATATGACCAAATGTTTGTGGACACCTGAACAATCACATCTATATGTGCTTGTTGAACACCTCATTACAGAATTATTCCTCCCCTTTACTAGGAAGGTGCTCCACTAGATTTTGAAGCATGGCTGTGGGGATTTGCCCATTCAGCTACAACAGCATTAGTGAGGTCTGGCAGAGACGTTGTGTGAGGAGATTTGGGGTAGAGTCAGCATTCCAGTTCATCCCAAAGGCATTCAGTGGTGTTGAGGTCAGAGCTCTGTGCAGGTCACAATGGTTCTTCCACACCAGAGTTGGCAAACCCAGTCTTCAAGGAGCTGGCTTTGTGCACAGTGGTATGGTCATGCTGGAAAAGGTTTGGGCCTCTTAGTTCCAGTGAAGGAAAATGAACACATTTACTAGCTTTGCAGAGGAAACTTCTGCTTTAAAAGAGAATGAATGGACACAATCATTAAAGAGAAACAGTTCATTAAAAAACCTCACACCTTCATGATTTTAAGTTTAAATGAATACAAGTTTTACTACAAAGTTTATTTTTCTTTTCTTTTTGTATATTTTAATACAGGTGGCACTTGAAACCAGTGAGACAGAACAAGTGAAGAACATGTGTCCATGATGTAAAACCTTGTGAAAGAGTTCCACAACTTCTTCCAGTAACCTGCATTATATACAGAACAGACAGACACTGAACAGAAGCATCAGAACTGAACCATGGACCAGTGAAAGAAGGTGGCCTGGTCTGATGAATCAGGTTTTCTATTTTAAACCATGTGGGTGGCCAGGTGCGTGTGCATTGCTTACCTGGGGGAGAGATGGCACCAGGATGCATTATGGAAAGAATGCAAGCCAGTGGAGGTAGCGTGATGCTCTGAGCAGTGTTCTTCTGGGAAACCTTGGGTCCTGGTATTCATGTGGACATTACTTTGACATGTATCACCTACCTAAACACTGTTGGAGACTAAATACACCCCTTCCTGGCCTCTTTCAACAGAAACTGAAAACTCATTCACTCTGACGCACTCATTTGGTGGTGGGGATTATTTTTAATCAGTATGTCTTAGAAATGTATATGACTCTACATGTATGTAAAATATATACAGGAGTCTATTGTAGACAAAGTACATTTACCCCAAAATATGAAAGAACATATCAAAAATATTATTAACCCATTTAATCCCAAATTTTTCCCAGAGATGATAAATATGAATTTGTATGGTATTTGTAAGGATATTAAACAATCAATGAATGTCAATTATGTAAAATAATAATAATTCAGAAGTCCATGAAAAAATGGGTTTGCCAAAATTTGGCAGACTCTCTGATAAGTTTTTTTTCTTGTCCTTTCATCTATTCTGGAGGGTTGTCGTGTTCTTGGTGAGGTCACTGTGGTGTCCTATTTTCTCCACTTGTTAATGATGGCCTTCACGGTGCTCCATGGTATATCTGATGTATTGGAAATTCTTTTTTTAACCCTCTGCTGATTGATAACTTTAGACAATAAGATCTGGTACATGCTTTTCTAAGGTCTTTGTGGACCATGGGTTCAGCAGCTGGATGAAACGAAGAAGCTATCATGAAAATCCTACAGAATGTGCTGATCTTTTTGTTTGAGGTTAAAGAAGATACGCAGAACCCTTTATTTTTAAATAAATTTTTGAGTGGATAGTACCTCCATCCTTGACTCTTATATGCTGCATAATTGGGAATAAAAAATTTTGAGAGTTAAAACTGACCGCAAAGTTGGCATTTGAGCTGCCCTGCTGAGCCAACCATCCTTGACGTCACAGTGGGAACCAGTGCTATAAACCAAAGCCAGACTCAGCAGGTGAAAGTGGTTGCAATGGCCTCTTCATTCGGATTTACTGGAGATTCTTTGGATTCCTCAGATAGTAATACATCTGACTGTGATAGTCCTGAAATTGGAGTGTGTGCACATGCTACTGCTATACACGTAGAACCGTATCAGTTCGAACCATCAGAAAGTGAATCTGATAGTAACACGTCGGCCATGGAGGCCCCCACCTTACGAAATAAAGCCAGAGAACAAAGCCGTCTAGAGAATTGAATGGAATTGAACTGACCATCTCATGTGACTCTCATTAAAACAGGATAGGCGTTATAACTTATGCAATGTACATGCATGCATTTTCACTGATAAAAGGTAAATGGCTAATTAAATAATCAGATGAACGGAGAATCACATTCTGAAGCAAATTAAATAATCTTATATCGGTAACTTAAGCACACAATACAAGTTTCATGTATTGATCTAAATGCAGGTAAACTATTGTTATTGTTGTGATGAAACCAAATGAGAGTCGCATCTTACCCATCTGTGTTCTCTCTTCTTGAAGGCCAACCTTGTGGCTGATTGTTTTGAAACAATCTGTCAGTTCTTCGTTCATTTGCTTCTTCCACGCAAGGGCGAGATATTGCTGCTGAGGCAAGCATATCCAGCAGAGAAATCTGATGACTTGTC
>JAODXR010000017.1:9534439-9550590 GCA_028877395.1 Cathorops festae
AGTCAGCTGGGATAGGCTCCAGTTTGCCTGCGACCCTGTAGAACAGGATAAAGCAGCTAGAGATAATGAGATGAGATGAGAAGTTCTTGATCCAATTAAATGCAAGAGGCAGTAAACTTCTAATTGCTGTCATCTGAGTGATCACAGAGATGCAAGAAGCAGTTATCAAAATGAGACTTTGCAGAATAGCTGACATGTTAATGATCAGTAATTACCTTTGACATTTAATATCACCAGTACAACATTTACTCATCCCAAATCCACACAAAGCTCAGGTATGGCTAACATGATTCTTTTAATAGGGTTGAGTTTGTTACATCCTGTTATCAACTCTAGTACCTGCTCACAGCACCCACACCATGATGGTGTAGTCTAATAAAACTCCTTTGAAATAATGAGACTGATGTCTCGACATTGCTGTGACAATCCCGAGTGTAACAATCAGGGGTGAGTTTCCCAAAAGCCTCTTAATACTAAGAGTATCTTAACTGGGAGAGTGCGTGTTCATTGTGATGCTCACTCGACCATTTAATGATGCTCTTTGTGCTACGATGCTTTTAGAAATCCCACCCCCAGTATGGGACAGGAATTTATGCCCTCTGTTCAAAGTTGAATAAAGTATTTCACAGGAAGAAATAATTCATAGACAGTTCATCATGAATGAGTGAGAATTTCAAAGTGTGGTGTTTCAGAATTCTACACATCTTAACTCCATTTCAATGTCTGCCATTGCAATCCTTGGTAGGATCATTACATCACTAAAGCAGATGCTTACAGTTACAGCCATATGAACATACTTTAGAAGCCTGCAATGAAAAGAAATTCCTCCCTTTACACCTTTGACAAGTAGTGCCAGCATTAAATCAAAGAAATTGAATTAAAAAAAGAGAAGAGGACTGGTCTTGTTTTGTAGATAATCTCCGTTCAAGCCAGTTAAGTTGGGGAGAACTACCTTAAAATATGGTTCATGTCTAGTTCGGAACACGCCATAGAAACAATGTTATGCAATAGCCTTCCAATTAACGCTGGGACTGCCACACAATCTAGACTGAAAACAAGGGCCTGGTTTAACTTCTATCTGCAACCGCACATAGCTTGAAAAGTAAGAGATTGCACCCACACAGGTTTTTCGAGCTTAATTTTCTTAACTGTCTAGCACACTTGCGTGGTTGTATGTCTTAGACAATTAAGAAAATTAAGCTCTTGGTCCAATCAAATGCAAGGGGCAGTAAATTTCTAACTGTTGTCATCTGTTAGGTAGTCTAATCAGGAACACAACAGACCTCAAAGCCTAAATCACTGCATAAATAGGAACTGCTCTGGCAATAGTGTTATTCTTATAATTATTTGTTAACAACAATGGGTTTGAGTCAAGTAAGAATAAGTGCATTGCTGGTACTCTTTATAGCTAGTTTAGTAACAGCACAGTGGCAAAATCTAGGGAATAGCCAAACTTCTGCTGGACTTTATGCTAATGTTTTAGGATATCCTTCAGTGCAAGCAAGTGCTGGGTTACCTTCTCAATTGACTCAAGGTGGTTCTCAAGCTGGAAATTCTGCAGTAGTCCCACTTGGACCACAACTTCAAAATCCTTCAGCTGCTGAATCCCAGCAAGTAATTCAGCAACCAGTGAAGCCACTGACTTGGCGGTTTCCAGGAACACCACAAATCCCAACACCACCAACCCCAGTGCAATTTGTAAGACCACCTCGTCCTGTTCTCTCTGAGAGGATAACAACAAGGTGCAGTGAGAATACAGTGCATGTAGAGGTGAGGAAAGACTTGTTTGGGACTGATCCAACTATCAATGTGGCTACTTTCACACTGGGAGGCTGTGCTGCTAAAGGAGTGGATGCCTCTTCCCAATTCCTTGTCTATGAATCGGCACTGCATGACTGCAACAGCAATCTGATTGTAAGCCTTCTATTGTCAAGTACATTAGTCTTGTTTTAGCTTTGTCTTGGATGGCTTTATACCTTTGTTTTTCTTTCAGGTAACTGCAAATGAGCTGGTCTATGTCTTTGTCCTTGGTATGGCTCCAGTACCTCTAAGTAGCTCTTCACTTCTGAGAAGTGCTGGTGCTCAGGTTCTCATTGAGTGTCACTATCCAAGGTAGTTATTGCTGTGTGCAAAAGTCTACTTGGATTTGCTTGGGTGGCTGTACTCTTGTGATATCCTTGTTGTGATGTCTTCCAGATTCCACAATGTCAGTAGCAGTAGTCTCATGCCTGCTTGGATCCCATATGCTTCAGCCCAAGCTGCTGAGGAGCTTCTTGTTTTCTCCTTGAGGATCATGATGGGTTTGTTATGGTTGGGCTCTAGCTTGTTTAGGTGAAGGATAATCTACTAATGAGATTTCTTGTTGTAGAGGACTGGGTATTCCAAAGGCCCTCCAACCAGTACTATCTGGGTGAGCTTATAAATATTGAGGCTTCGGTACTGCAGTTCCACCATGTGCCCCTGCGTGTCCTTGTAGACAGTTGCGTGGCCACTCCTGTCCCTGACATGAATGCTGTCCCAAGATATTACTTCATTGATAACCATGGGTGAGTGAGCTGCTTTGGAGCCTCTGTAAGCTGATCTGAACTGCCCTAACTGTGACTCCTTCCAGGTGCCTGATTGATGCCAAGCTTACCCAGTCCAGTTCCCGCTTCTTGCCTTACACTCAAGCAACTAAGCTGAGGTTTCAGCTGGAAGCTTTCAGATTTCAACAAGGGGGCAGTAGCTTGGTAGGTGATGCATGGTGTACCAGGGTTGACCTGGACTGTTCAGTGGTCAGATCTTGACTTTTTTTTTTTTTTTGTAGGTCTACATTGCCTGCAAGTTGAAGGCAACAGTAGCCTCTGCCCCTGCTGATACTGAGCACAAGGCTTGTTCGTTCTCTGAGAATAGGTATGTTGCTGTGTTGCTGTGACCATGACTTGCTCTGTGCTACAGAGCTGTGACTCCTAAAGCATTATGATGTTCTAGGTGGACTGCTGCATATGGTGCTGACCAGGTGTGCAGTTGTTGCAACAGTAGGTGTGGAAGTGTGAGGAAGGGGCGTGATCTGTCATCAGAACAAGGTATGTGGGAGAACCATGTTGGCCTTCATGTAGCTTGGCTCTGTGCTCTTTAGACCTGACTAGGTACCATGTGTACAACTTGTGGCTTCTTATTTGGGACATTGCTCATGCATCTTGTGTCTATTTGCAGACTTCCAGCTGGAGAGAGATGTTAATCTTGGCCCAATTGAAGTGCTGGAAAATGCTTCGTAGTCCAAAGACTTGATTAAATAAACAGTGAAACTTGCAACTTGTCTTGTGATGCTTTATTACTTTTTTTTTTTTTTTCCCCTTCTGAACATGGGTGGGTTTCCAGTGTTACAAAACTGGGTGTTTCCCTTGTTCCCAGCTGACTGGGTACAATCTTGTTTTATGGGCAGGGTGGAAGCTAGCCCTCTGGCTGTGATGGTATAACTAATGGGGCTGGTGCTCCCTAAGGAACCCTGGTACCTAACGGTGTGGGTGCACCATCCCACTTTTCCAGCTCTGTGCTCTTGCAGACATGGGCTAAACAGACCCTTGTCTTCAGTCTAGACTTTGTGGCAGTTCCAACACTAAATGGAAGGCTGTTGCTCTAGAATACATTGCTCTGTGTTCCAAGCTAGACCTTGATTCTGCTTTTATGGTGGGTCTCCTGAGGTGAGCAGGATTGAAAGGTTCTGTACATGACTAAAGTAAATCCTAATATTTTAACACTGCCAGTACCTGTCAAAGGTTTAAAGAGAGGCCTTCCTTTCAGTGCAGGGTCTGAAATGGTTTATGGACACAATTGTAAGCATCTGCTTTAGTGCCTTAATTTGCCTAGCTAGGATTGCTATGCATGTGTAGAACTTAAACCACACTTGAAACTGTAGCTTGTTCATGAAGTGTCTAGGAATGTGTTGCTTCCCTGAATCTTGAATGAATGGCATGTATAAACCCCTAGCCCCTACTGACCTTTACACTATGGGTAGTTGTGTCAAGAAATCAGTCTCATAACTTCAAAATGGTTTTATTGCACTACATGGTGTGGGTGCTGTATATGCTAAGGTGGTACAGCCTGTTCTCAACCTATAACTAACAAACTCAACCCTATTAAAAAAAAATCATGTTGGCCATACCCGAGCTTTGTGTGGATTTGAGCTGAATGTTGCACAGGTGACAATAAGTCAAAGGTAATTCGGGTCTGATTAACATGTTAACTACTCTGAAGTTAGTTTAAAGCACATGCTTCTTGTGCTCATGGTTCTACAATGTGTATATTTCTTGTCTGAGGACCTGGCTTTTTGTCTTAAGTAGTAGGTTTTTCCTTTTTTTTTAAATGGGTAATTGGAGTAGTTTCAAAGGCAAGGCTGGCCTTTTGGGGTGGGATGTTTTGTCCCATTTTTTTGCAGCATAGATTACTGTCTCAGGCCCTGTCCACACAAGTACATTTTTGATGATTCCACTTAACTTTATCGTTTCAGCCTTGTGTCCAGACGGGTCCGCTTTTTTCTCGAGGCACCAAAGCGGTATTTTTTGAAAACTCATCCCAGAGTGGATAAATCCTAAAATGCCAGATAGCCAAGTGTCATGTGGACGGCGAAGTGGATATTTTTTTTTTGTTTGTTTTCAGAAATGACAAGCCACGCCTTTCTGACCTTTAACCTCAGGCGCCGCCGCTAGACGAGTCATAACGGCAGACTACAGGCTTGTGCTCATACTGCAGAAACAACTGTCTATGGCTGTTACAAAGCCTTCTGCTTTTATATTACTGCAAGGAGCAACAAAACTCATGTTATGAGCTTGTTTTGAAAACCGTGCATGATCTTTATGCGCATGCTCCATGGCTTCTCCTGGGTTTAGTGTATGTGATGCTGTCACACCAGCTCCACCTCCAGGCCTGTCATATGTACTACAGCATTTTGGGTCATTTCCAGGGAATCAAAACGGTGCCATGTTTAGAGGTTTTTTATTTTTCAAAACAACAGCATAATTGGTGAGGCTTGTGTGGACGGGGCCTCAGAATGGTTATACAAATTGGACAATCCAGAGCAGAGTCAAGGGAGCAGACAAACCAGCTTAACTGACCTCTAGCTGCAGAGTTGGTACTCCGGTTCCATTATGATGGTGGGTGTTCTCTCAAACTCTACAAAAAAGTAGAAATGCTTTAGTTTCAATAAAAGCAATTTTCTAGGGCATGTGACCTTGCAAAGCAAGTTGGCAAGCAGTTATTTCTATCTCCTTGACATTAGTGAGATTTTCCTTTCTATAACTACAATGGCAAAAAGTGCAATTGTGTAACTAAGAACTTGTGAACAGAGTCATTATTGAATTATTTAGTCTTAACATGAAGACTAAGTTATCAGCAGTTCATTGATGGTGACTTGAGTGAGACTGGGTTCATGACAACTGTAGTCCTAAAGTTCTGGCAATTGTATCAGTCGCTCTTGTAAAACTAAGTGCCCAGGACAATCTAAGTTTATCTTTACTGTCCATATGGGGCTATCCTCCACAGGAGCAAGTGATGCCCTACTTCTGGCTGCAGTTCTCAAGATGGGTCAGGAAGGTCTGAAGAGCAGGAGAGGTATCTCAGGATTGAGGTGTAATGAGAAACAGATTGTTTGGTATACCTGTTTTCACTGAATGGTTAAGCCCCAGTGTATGTTGTGCACTGAGTGCAAGCAGGGATTTTGAGAAGGCTAATTATGGCAGAATAACTAAGAGTGTCAGAATGTAGCAAATATGAGGACGCTCTGGGACATAAAGCGCCCAGCCACTCAATCAACAAACCTGAGAGAATGCATGAAAGCAGGAGGGGCGACAGCATCCATACATCCCAGTTTACCAAAACACTTTATGCACAAGAACCTTCCAGATCTGCTCCTTTACCTAATAAAAATCTACTAACACAAGGCTTGCCTTAAATGTTTTCAGCTGAGACTTGAACACTGAGACTTAGTCCTGAATGCTACTTGGAAGGCTGTTTCATAACTGTGGGGCTTTGTAAGAGAAGGCTCTGCTCCCTGATGTTGCATCACTATTTGAGGTACCAACAACTAGCCTACACCTTTTGATGTAAGTAGGCATGGCGGGTCATAAAAGGTAGGACGTTCACTCGGGTACTGTGGCGCGAGACCGTTCAGTGATTTGTCAGTGAATAGTAGTACTTTATAATCAGTGTGAAACTTGATAGGGAGCCACTGCAGTGTGAATCATATCAGGGGCGATGTGGTTATATCGTCTCATTCTTGTAAGGGCTCCTGCTGCTGCATGTTGTACAAACTGGAGCTTGTTTATGCACCTACTAGAACATCCAGATAGTGTCATTACTACAATCCAACTTAGACGTAAGAAAGGCATGAGCTAGTTTTTTTTTTTTCTATTGTCTAGTGGCATTTCTTATCTTCACAATGTTTCTGAGATTTAAAAAAAAAAAAAGACTATCCTTGTGATGTATCCTACATAAGCTTCAAATGAAAGACTGGAGTCAATGATCACCCTGAGGTGTTGCATGAAGAAAAAGCAAGGCCATCTAGAGTTACTATGTAGTCAGACAACTGACTTCTAGCTGTCTATGATCCGACTACAAGTACTTCGTTCTTGTCAAAATTAAGTGGAAAGAAGTTAATGAGCATCCAGTGTCTAATGTGGTTTACAAATTGCTCAATTTTATTAGGTTGGTGTCTCATATCTGGTTTTGCTGAAACCTACAACTGTGTGTCATCAGCATATCAGTGGAAGCCAATACCATGATTACAAATAACATTACCCAGAGGAAACATATAGAAAAGGGGGAAAAGGCAGTGGGCCTAAGACAGAACCTTACAAAACACCAAACTTTACCTTGGTACCTTTTCTTGCCATCGAAAAATCACCGCTTAAAACCCCAATTCTGTAAAGTTTTTTGGAGATGGGGTTGTATTTACACTCATTTGCTTCGCTCACTCATGATATGTACATTCAGCACGCAAACTTCATATCTTCATGCAGCCATGGAATATCCTCTATATATTAGTGACGGCTGAAAAAAAGGTAGAATGTCTTTCTTTTCCAACACCCAAATTTGTGGGCTAGTTTCCGGTCTTTTGTGTGGTTTTTGAGATGTTGGGTTGGAAATGTTTCTGAAACTTGTCAGCCCTCGTTAGTGAAGTAAAGTCGGCTTTGTTGTCATTCCTGCATGTGTACCTTGGAATGAAATAGCATCACAACACAGGAGGCGAGGTTATGAAAAATAACATCGCAAATACACAGCAGTGTTAGAAAAGAGCAGGACAATAAATACACGACCGCAAATTAGCCTAGTGGTTAGCGTGTCTGTCTCTCGATTGGAAGATCAGGAGTTCTACTCGTGGTCAGGTCATACCAAAGACCATCATAAAACTGGTACCTGCTACTGTCTGCCACACACACACACTGTAACCCTAGCTGTATAGGCGAGAGGCTGGGGGCTCTGGAAATGGAGGTCGGTGCTGCACCCATACACCTCAAAGAGCTGGTTAGTGCTGGGACAGGAGATTCCCTGGGAAGACCAGATTCTGGCATGAGAGGGACTTGACTTTTAGACAATAAATACACCGGACATTGCATGTCAACTAGACAGAACGAGAAACATGACAAGCTATGTTTTTGTCTTATTAACTTAGTCTTCATATGTAAATATGAATGGATAAAGTATGCCATTTTAGAATAAATTATTTTTAAATATCTGGCAATTGCTGTGGTACAAAAGAGATTAAAACACTTCAGGACGTGCTGTTAGAGGAAAATAATCAACAGTGTGTGCTGAAAGAGAGTTATTGTTCCAACCCAGCATGATTTTCCTGTAACAGCATGGCACGCAGTGTGTCATTTCTTACTCATAAAGCTTTTCCTCCATCATTTCTGCAGAACTGGTTTCTTCAGAACCAGAATCTTCAGACATATTTCCTTGTACTCTTTATTTCTGCATTTATTTTCCTATTCTTTTTAATATTTATTTTAATAATTAAATCTGATTGAGAGATTGTGGTCCTGGCGCCTTGTCCAAGGTGTACCCCGGCTTTTGCCCATAGTCAGCTGGGATAGGCTCCAGCTTGCCTGCGACCCTGTAGAACAAGATACAGCAGCTACAGTCTTGTTTTATGGGCAGGGGGAAGCTAGCCCTCTGGCTGTGATGGTATAATTAATGGGGCTGGTGCTCCCTAAGGAACACTGGTACCTCAAAACCTATGGGTGCAACATCCTACTTTTCCAGCTCTGTGCTTTTGCAGACACGGGCTAAATAGTCCCTTGTTTTCAGTCTAGACTTGGTGGCAGTTCCAACACTAAATGGAAGGCTGTTGCTCTAGAATACATTGCTCTCTGGTGTGTTCCAAGCTAGACCTTGATTCTGCTTTTATGGCAGGTCTACTGAGGTGAGCAGGATTGAAAGATTCTGTACAGGCCTAAACTAAATCCTTATGTTTTAACACTGCCAGTACCTGTCAAACATTTAAAGGGAGACCTTCCTTTCAGTGCAGGCTCCAAAATGGTTTATGGTTGTTGTGAAGTAATCTTTCAGATATTACTACTCCCCAGAGCCAGGAGGGGGAATTGGTATGTTGACCCTGTGTGTTGTATCTGACTAATTAAATGAAGCTGCCCTCCACCCTGGTTGGTTGTATGTACTGGTGCTAATAATAATACGTCTTTCCAGAAAATAAACTAGCTCCTTTATTGCTAATATAGGGAAGATATCACATATGGCGATGAGGATAAAAGCACAAAATGGATTAAGGAAGGGAGCTGGACAAAGGACGCCTACTAATCGAGGATGCATCGTAACCCAAGTAATACAGGGAGCGCAGCGACACTCAACCCAGGTAACGATGGATAAACTGAACCCCTGTCGAGATACTCCACAGGTAGACTCTTTCCTATCAAATCGAGGATTACATCTGCTACATCTTAACATCAGGAGTCTTTTACCCAAGATTAACGAGATTAGACTGCTTTGCAAAAATAACAAGGTGGGTCTTTTAAGCTTTTCAGAAACGTGGCTGGATGAATCGATAAAGGACGCTGAAATCGAAATAGAGAACTATTGCCTAATTAGGAAAGATCGAAACAGAAAAGGTGGGGGAGTATGTATTTATCTAAGATCGGACATTTGTTTTAACCAAAGAGAGGATATGTACGAGGAACAGATCGAAGCTTTATGGGTAAACATCCTTTTACCCAAAAGCAAGCCAATATTAGTGGGCGTTTGTTACCGGCCTCCTGACCAGACAAACTTTTATGAACTGTTGGACAATGTATGTTTGAATTGCTTGGACTTCATTAATTCGGAAGTTATTATGTTGGGAGATTTTAATACGGACGTTGCCAGAGATGAACTTTCAATGTCTAAAGCGCTGAAGAACTTTTGCAGTAGCCATAGCCTACACCAGCTGATTAAAGAACCGACGCGTGTTTGCATTTCCACTCAATCCACGATTGACCTTGTGTTAGTCTCCGAGAAATTAAGAATTGTAAACAGTGGGGTAATCCACTATGGTTTAAGTGACCATTCCATGATTTTCTGCACTAGAAAAGTCAAGAAACCAGTGTTTAATGCTCACAATACCATGAAAATTAGATCTATGAAGGGGTATAGCAAAGACGCACTTATAAATTGTTTAAATGAAGTAAATTGGTCGTCCGTGTTGAAGTGTAATGATGTTGATCAGGCTTGGCATTCTTTTAAAAGGTTATTTTTGGAATCCATAGACAAAATTGCACCTTTCAGAGAAGTAAGAATAAAACAGAGAACGGAACCTTGGATAAATGATGGTATACTAGAGTCCATAAGGAGCAGAAACAGATTATATGATCATTTTAGGAAAAATAAGGATGAAGAGAGTTGGAAAGAGTATAAAAAAATGAGAAATGAAGTGAATAGACTAGTGGTTTGTTCCAAAAGGACATATTTTAACGAGAAAATCATAGAGTATAAACATGATGCTAAAAAGTTATGGCAAACATTGAAAGAGTTGGGATATAGTAAGAGGTTGAAAACTAAAACTTGTAATATCAGTCTAGACCTTGGCAGTGAGATCATAACAGATAAGGACAAAATAGCAGACAGTTTTAACTCATATTTCTCAACAATTGCAAGCAAGCTAGTTGAGAAGCTTCCTGCCATGTCAACACAACATGAAGAAAGTAAAGTGCTTGAGTTTTATTCCCAGCAAGGGATTCAGGCAAATGCATTTGCTTTAGAAAAGGTATCAGAGGCGGAAGTACAAATGAAAATACAAAAGTTAGATGGCTCTAAAGCTACTGGTCTTGATAACATTTCACCTCGATTCTTGAAAGATGCTGCAGAGAGCATCACTCCAAGTTTAACACACATTATAAACTTGTCTATTGAGAAAGGGTACTTTCTTAATGATCTTAAGCTGGCAAAGGTAATCCCACTTTACAAGAAGGGGAGTAAATTAGATCAGAGTAACTATAGACCTGTATCCATCTTGAGTACCCTATCAAAAGTAATTGAGAGACTTGTTTTTGAGCAGGTAAATAGATATATTTTATCTCAAAACTTACTATATGAAATGCAATCGGGTTTTCGCACATCACATTCTACTGACACATGCCTTTTATACTTAACTGATTATATTAGGAAGGAGGTTGACCAGGGCAAGTTCTGTGGCATGGTTATGCTTGATTTGCAAAAGGCATTCGATACCGTAGACCACGGGATCCTTCTGACAAAACTGAGGGCTATTGGTTTTAATAACTTAGCTGTAAAATGGTTTGAGTCATATCTTAAGAACAGAAAACAAGTAGTGGATGTTGGGGGAACCTTATCCCAGCCACAAACAGTGCAATGTGGGGTCCCCCAGGGGAGTGTTTTGGGCCCTCTGCTTTTTCTTTTATATATTAATGATCTTAAATCAATCTGTTCATGTGAATTATTCTTATTTGCTGATGATTCTGCACTTGTTTTTTCACACAAGGATAAATGCACAGTTGAATCAACATTAAGCAATGAACTTTTAAATGTCAGTAAATGGTTATCATCTAATAGGCTATCCCTTCATCTAGGAAAAACGGAGTCCATCTTGTTTGCATCTAGAGTGAAGATAAACAAAAACCCAGGTTTTAAAGTATTGGCTGGTGACACTGTACTCAATGCTAAGGATTCTGTTAGTTATCTTGGTTGCATACTGGACAGCCAGTTAACTGGAGCTGCTCAAGCCCAGAAAGTAATCACTAAAGTCAATCATCGGGTACGTTTTTTGGCTAGAATTTCCAAGTATTTGGATAAAAAGGCTTTGTTAACCCTAGCAGGTGCTATAATTCAGCCCTATTATGATTACGCTTGTTGCACCTGGTACAATGGCCTAACAAAACTTTTCAAAAATAAGCTCCAGACATCTCAAAATAAATTAGTAAGGACCATTATGGGTCTGCCCCCAAGAACTCACCTTGATCCTCACCATTTCAAAAGTTTGGGATGGTTGAGGGTAGAGGATAGGATCTCTCAAATTGAATTGAGTATGGTGTACAAAATGGTGAATGGAGATGTCCCTAAATACTTAGTTAACTTTTTTTGCAGAGTGAGGGACGTCCACAGTTACTCCACTAGGGGGAGCTGTACAGATTTTGTTCCACCTAGAGTGAACACTAAAATAGGGAAGGACTCATTTTTATATGTAGCATCCAGTCTGTGGAATAAGCTACCAGGTACTATTAAGAATATAAACAGTCTAGATGGCTTTAAACGTGCTTTGAAAACATGGCTTAGAGAGCAGTGTGTGTAGAACATAGTACTGTAATAGTTAAGAATGTGAATGACATGTATGCTTTGTATGTAATGTTTTAATGTCTTAGTGTTATCATAGCGCCACTCTTGCCACTTTAACATCTGCTGCCATATTAACATTTTAACATCAGGACCACAATGGAAATAAGCATTTAAGCTTTATTGTGTTATCCTGACACTCTGTTTTTTATTTAAATATGTGGTGTGGTTGATCCAATTCATGTATTTAACTTTTTATAAGAACTGAGAATGTCAAATAAAATCTATCCATCCATCCATCCATCCATCCATCCACCCGCCCGCCTGCCCGCTTATCTGAAGTTGGGTCATGGTGGCATCAGGCTAAGCAGGGTATTCCAGGTATCTGTCTCCCCAGCAACGCTTTCCAGTTCCTCCTGGGGGATCCTAAGGCACTCCCAGGCCAGATGAGATATATAATCTCTCCAGTGTGTTCTGGGTCTACCCCGAAGTTGGATGTGCCCGGAAAACCTCCAAAGGAAAGCACCCAGGAGGCATCCTAGTCAGATGCCCAAACCACCTCAGCTGACTCCTTTCAACATGAAGGAGCAGTGGCTTGACTCCGAGATCCCTCTGGATATCTGAGCTCCTCAACCTATCTCTAAGGGTGAGCCCAGCCACCCTCTGGAGAAAGCTCATTTCAGCCGCCTGTATCTGCGATCCTTTTGGTCACGACCCAAAGCTCATAACCATAGGTTGAAACATAGATTGACTGGTAAATCAAAAGCTTTGCCTTCTAGCTCCGGTCCCTTTTTACCATGATGGACCGGTACAACACCCACATTACTGCTGATGCTGCCCCTATATGTCTGTCGATCTCATGTTCCATTTTGCCATCACTTGTGAACAAGACCCCGAGAGACTTGAACTTGGGGCAGCAACTCTCAACCTGGAGGGAGCACTCCCCCATTTTCCAGCAGAGAGGAGAGCCTCTGACTCTCATCCCAGCTGTTTTACTCTTGGCTGCAAACCGTTCCATTGCTTGCTGACGGTCACGCTCTGAAGAAGCCAGCAGAACCACGTCATCTGCAAAGAGCAGAGATGCAATTCTGAGGTTCCCAAATCGGACACCCTCCTCATCCCAGCTGCACCTTGAGAATCCCATCCATGAATATCACAAACAGGATCGGCGACAAGGGGCAGTCTTGGCAAAGTCCAACACCCACCGGGAACGTGTTTGACTTTATGCTGAGAATTCAGATACAGCTCTTACTTTGTTTGTACATGGACTGGATGGCTCATAGCACCAGCCCTGATACCCCATACTTCTGCAGTGCCCCCCACAAGGGCCCCCAGGGGACATGGTCGTCAGCCTTTTCCAAATCTACAAAACACATGTATACTGGCTGGTCATACTCCCATGAACCCGCCCCAGCAACCCTGCCAGGGTAAAGAGCTGGTCCACTGTTCCATGGCCAGGATGGAAGTTGCCACATTACTGATTATGAGCACAAGCGGTCACAGTTTTCCTCTCTGCAACTTGCAGTTGCATAGAGGCGACCCTCTTGTTCTCTGGGGAGAACTCCAACACAACGGTGCTCAGCTGGGGACTCATGAGTATCCCCACACCTGCCCATTGTTTCTCCTGAATCTGAGGTTCAATAATCGGTCAGAGCCTCCTTTCCAGCACCCTGGAATAAACTTAGGGAGGCTGAGCAATGTGATACTCCTATAATTGGAGCACACTCTCTGGTCCCCCTTTTTGAAAAGAGAAACCACCACCCCGGTCTGCCACTCCACAGGCACTATACCCAACCTCCACGTGACATTGAAGAGGCGTGTCAGCCAAGACAGCCCAACAATATCCAGAGCCTTCAGCATCTTAGGGCAAATCTCATCCACCCCTGGCACCTTGCCACCGAAGAGCTTCTTGACTGAATCAGTGACTTCTGTCAGAGATATGGGTGAAGCTTCCCCCAAGTCCTCAGAATCCACCTCCTCCATGGAAAACATGTAGGATGGGTTCAGGGGTTCCTCAAAATGCTCCTTCCACTGCCTGACAGTATCCCCAGTTTGGGTCAGCAGTTATCTTTCCCGGCTGCGTACAGCCTGAGACAAGCCCGGCTTCCCTATCCTGAGTTGCTGAATGGTTTGCCAGAACTTCCTTGAGGCCAACCAAAAGTCCTTCTCCATGGCCTCCCCAAGCTCCTTTCACACCCAGGTTTTTGGTTCAGCAACTGCCGAAACTGCAGCCCTTCTGGCCTCCCGGTACCTGCCTGCTGTCTCAAGGTATCTCTGGGCCAACCAAGCCTCTTTCTTCAGCTTGACTGCTTCCTTCAGTGCCAGTGTCCACCAGTGGGTTCTTAGGTTACTGCCACAATAGGCACCGATGACCTTTTGGCCACAGCTCCTACCAGCCGCCTCTACTGTGGAGGCTTTGAACATGGTCCCTTCAGATTCCATGTCCCCAGGGGATGCACAAAAAGCTCTTCTGGAGGTGGGAATTGAAGACCTCATGAACAGAGGACTCCGCCAGACATTCCCAGTTCACCCTCACTACATGCTTGGGTTTGCAAGGTCTGTCCGGCAGCCTCCCTCGTCATCTGATCCAACTCCCCACCAGATGGTGATCAGTTGAAAGCTCTGTACCTCTCTTTACTTGAGTGTCCAAGATATATGGCCACAGATCGGATCATATGACCACAAAGTCGATCATCAATCTTTGGCCTAAGGTGTTCTGGTACCAGGTACACTTATGAACCACCTGATGCTCGAATATGGTGTTTGTTATGGTCAATCTATGATGAGCACAGAAATCCAACAACAAAACACCACTCGGGTTTAGATCAGCCAGGCCATTCCTTCCAATCACCCCCCTCCAGGTTTCTTAGTCATTGCCCATGTGAGCACTGAAGTCCCCCAGGAGAACCATGGAGTCCCCAATTGACACCTCTTCCAGGACACCACCCAGCAACTCCAAGAAGGCAGAATACTATGCACTGCTGTTTGCTGCATGAGCACAAACAGTCACAGTTTTCCTCTCTGCAACTTGCAGTTGCATAGAGGCGACCCTCTTGTTCTCTGGGGAGAACTCCAACACAGCGGTGCTCAGCTGGGGACTCATGAGTATCCCCACACCTGCCCAGTGCCTCTTACCCTGGGCAGCACTGGAAAAGGAGAGATTCCTCACCCTCTCCAGGAGTTTGGTGCTATGTGTGGAGGTGAGCCCAACGATATTTAGTTGGTATTGCTCTGCCTCCCACACCAGCTCTGGTTCCTTCCCCACCAGAGAAGTGACGCTTCACATCCCAAACACTAGTCTGTGCTGCCAAGGATCAGCATGCCCAGGCTCCCGCCTTTGCCTGCCACCTGGCTCACATTGCGCCCAACCCCGGTGCTTGTCCTTGCAGTTGGTGGGCCCACATGGTGGCGGCTCCATGTAATTTCTTTGGGCTGTGCTCAGCCGGGCCCCATGGGCCAAGACCCAGTCACCAGATGCTTGCTGGCAAGCTCCCCTGCACAGGCCAGCACTACCCAGCATCTTCCTGACCAATGCCAGATCACTTAGTAACAAGATGGATGAGCTGACGATCATCAATACACAAAAATCAGTGCAGAACTGTTCGCTGATGGTGATAACGGAGGCGTGGCTGCACTCAGGAATCCCAGACAAGGCTATCATGCTAACGGGATGCACAGTGCACTGGGATGATAGAAACAGCGAGTCCGGTAAGACCAGAGGCAGAGGGTTGTGCATCTACTCAACAGGTGGTGTACAAATGCTTCAGTGATTGAGAGACACTGCTCACCCGATCTGGAGTTTGTTATACTGGAATTCCGGCCTTTCTATCTGCCGCATGAGTTTACTGTTGTTATTCTCATGGCTGTTTACATACCGCCCAGTGCTAACGCTAATGTAGCATTAAACATCTTGCTAACAGCCATTCATCTTTGCATCCCAATGGGATTTTTATCTGGGGACTTTAATCATGTAAACCTAAGGACTGTCCTTAAATTTTACCAGCATGTTACATGTCCAACAAGAGGTCAAAACACACTGGACCATGTATATAGTGACATTAGGGAAGGATATAAAGTCTCTGCCCCTCCTCACTTAGGCCAGTCTGATCATTTATCCCTCTCTCACCCCAGCATATCAACCTCTCATTAAGAAAACTATGCCTGGAGTGAGACACATGAGGATTTGGCCTGAGAATGCAATACCACAACTGCAGGGCTGCTTTGAGTACACCATCTCATCTCATCTCATCTCATCTCATTATCGCTAGCCACTTTATCCTGTTCTACAGGGTCGCAGGCAAGCTGGAGTCTAGCTGACTACTAGCGAAAGGTGGGGTACACCCTGGACAAGTCGCCAGGTCATCACAGGGCTGACACATAGACACAGACAAACATTCACA
>JAODXR010000017.1:9987336-9998660 GCA_028877395.1 Cathorops festae
TGTCGCCTCACAACAAGAAGGTCCGGGTTCGAGCCCCGTGGCCGGCGAGGGCCTTTCTGTGCGGAGTTTGCATGTTCGCCCCGTGTCAGCGTGGTTTTCCTCTGTCCTCTTGAGGCAGGCATAGCCAAGGTCCAAGGTCAAAGTAACTGGTATATTTAGTTAATTTAGACCTTGGAGAATGGGAATATCATCAGTTTGCATAAGTTTGATGAAAAAGGTCTCATTTGAAGAGGTCTACTGCCACAGTATATTGCTGTTTGAAATTAAATAAATGAGTTCAAATTTCAGACTAACAATTTGAGGGCATTTTACATTTCAAATTTGATGAATGGTGTAGGCGCACACCCCATTTATTTGTTTGTTTACAATTAAATGATCCAAAAATAATTCGACAGTTGGCTGTTCAGCTATTCCCTGGCCAGGTGTGTTTCCTTCATTATTTCACTTCAAGTAACCAGATAAAAGTCTAGATTTGATTTCAAGTGTGGTATATGGAATCTGTTACTGTTAACTTTCAGTTTGAAGTCCAAAGAGTTGTCACTGCCAGTAAAGCAAGCTGAAAAATCAAAATCCCTCCATCAGAGAGGGAGAATATAAAAAACACACACGTGGCCAAATCAAATAGTTAAGTGCATTTATTACAAAGAAAGAATGCCCTGGTGAGCTCAGGAACACCAAAGGCTAAGAAGACCCCTTCATAACAGTTAGCCAGATCAAGGTGACCTTCCCTTCTGGAAGTAGGAGTTTGTGTCAAAGTTAACAATCGAGAAGACGACGCCAGAGTAAATTCACAGGGTTTACCATAAGATGTAAACCATTGGTAAGCCTCAAAAACTGGAAGATTACAGAAGTAGTAGCCAGAACATCTTAACCTGTCCAGTTATGGAACATCCGACAGACAAATGAGACAAATACTTTTACCAGAATGATGGGAAGAGAAGAATATGGAGGACAGAAGGAACTGCTCATGATCTGAACCTCATCTTATGGTGTGGGTATATATGGCTACCAGTGGAAGAGGGTTACCTTGTATTTATTGATGTGACTGACAAAAGCAGTAGGATGAATTCTTGTGTGTGTGTGTGTGTGTGTGTGTGTGTGTATTCAGCCAAATACTTCAAAACTCTGTGGACAGTGTTTCGCAGTGCAGATGGACAATGACCTGAAACATACTTCAAAAATAACCCAGGCCTTTTTTTTTAAACAGTGTTTTTGTTTTTTCCAGTTATAAAAGAGACAATTTGACATACATTTCAATAAACCCAGGACTTTTTTAAGGCAAAGGAGTGGAATGTCCTACCTGAATCCAGTTGAGCATGCATTTCACTTGTGGAAGGCAAAACACTCAAGAACAAGCAGGAACTGAAGATCGTTGCAGTAAAAGCCTTTTTTGAGCATCACTAGCATCGGGTCATGTTAACAGGTTCAACCTCAGATTGCAACTGACTGCAAATTTCCAATTATTTTGATTTCTTAAAAAGGAATGCCTTGAAATACAAATGCCACACTTGAAATCTGATGTTGATATCGGTTTATTTGTACGTGAAATTATACACACCTGGCTATTAGTGGTCGCCACAGTAGATTGTCCAGATCTGCATATTTGATTTTGGCATAGCTTTTACACCAGATGCCCTCCCTGATGCAACCCTCCAATCTAGTGCTGGTTCCAAGCCCAGATAAGTTTGCACTGGCTTTATTTATTTATAAAAAAAAACTAATCTGCAGGTCTTTGAACTGTGGGAAGCAACCAGAGCACCCATAGGAAACCCATGCAGACACAGGGAGAGCATGTAAACCCCATGCAGAAAAGCCCCATCTGCCGTGAGGTTCAAACCCAGAACCTTCTTGCTGTGAGGCTACAGTGCTAAACACTGCACTACTGTGCAGCCAATTATTTTTGGCCCCTTAAAAAGGGAGGACCAACAATAATTTGTTAGTCCTACAGTGTTCACCCAATGTAAAGACCCTCTAAAGGTCAAAATCATTAAATGTTGTCTGTGTCCAAATAATTATGAACATGACTATATGTACTGATCAGTCATAAAATTAAAAATGCTGACTGGTAAAGTGAATTACACTGATGTAACAATGGTTCCTGTCAAGGGGTGGGATATACAGGGTGTTCAAAACATTTGAGATCATTTCACAGTCAAATAACTTTGCCAATTCTCATTCAGTTGACCTCAAATGTTAACAGCATGTGTGGAAACAGGTTAAAATTTTATGTTTAATGTTTTGTTTTTATCTTTTTAGGTATAGAAATGTCATTCACTGGAAGAGAAAAGGCATTTTGTGTGTTAGAGTATGCTCGAACACAGTCGAACAAGACTGTACAGTATGCATGAGCGAATTCTCTAAAAATGCACCAACTGCAATGCAGATTTGGACATGGCACAAAAAGTTTAAAGAGGAAGGCTGTCTTTGCAGGGCAAAAGGATCTGGACGACTGCCAGCATCAGGAGAGATGGTTGAACGGGTTTGCGAATGTTGAAAATTTGTGAAATCGTTCATGGAAGCCACATATATCTTTTTGAATTTCTCATTCAGATTTTGAGGAATAAATATTAGATTGCTCAACATTTAAGTCTGTTCAGTTTAATTTGCCTAGACTATGTAGTTTCTGGGATATTTACATCTCAAATAATATCAAAATTTTTGAAACTGTATTAGGCAGCAAGAGAAACAGTTTTGAAAATTGATGTGTTGGAAGCAGGAGAAACAGGCAAGTGTAAGGATCTGAGTGACTTTGACAAGGGCCAAATTGTGATGGCTGGATGAATATCTCCAAAATGGCACATTCTGGTCTGAGTATCTCCAAAGTGGCACATCTTGAGGGTGTTCCCAGTACGTAGTGGTTAGTACGCCAAAAGTGGTGAAAGGAAAGACAAATCGGTGAACCAGTGACCGGGTCATGGGTGGCCAAGGCTCATTGATTCGCATGGGGCACGAATGCTAGCCAATATGGTCCAGTCCCACAGAAAGAGCTACTGTAGCACAAACTGCTGAAAAAGGTTAATGCTGACACCTTTGTTTTAGCCAGCATTAACCTTTTCAGCAGTTTGTGCTAACATAACATACCCCATCTCTTGACAGGTGCCATTGTTACAGTATAATCAATGTAATTCACTTAACAATTAATCAGGAGTTCATTATTAATTCTAGCAAACCTGTGCCCAAAATCAGTCACGTGTTTTTAATTTTATAGCTGATTTGATGTATATTCATTGTAGAGGTATATAGAATATTCAGGTATATTCTTCATTTTATCATTTGCTGTTTTGGCTGAAGATTGATGATGAGCAGTACCAGAAGATTCTGGGCTACATAAGCAGTGGAAAACGTGAGGGAGCAAAGATCATGTGTGGAGGTGATGTGGCAGCAGACCGCGGTTACTTTATTCAGCCTACCATCTTCACAGATGTTCAGGATGGCATGACAATTGCTCGTGAAGAGGTGAAACTGAAGCGAAGAACCTCTTACCTGATTGTTCCCTTATATCATGACTTAACAGAAACCAGATGTCTTCAGTGCTTCACTTACTTTGAATTAAATTTTGCTATCTCTTTATTAGATCTTTGGTCCAGTTATGCAAATTCTGAAGTTTAAGAGTGTAGAAGAGGTGATTGAGAGAGCCAATGACACAAAGTATGGATTGGCAGCTGCTGTCTTCACGACAGATATCAACAAGGCGCAGTACATCTCCAACAGTCTTCGTGCTGGCACTGTCTGGTATGTCAGTAACACAATTTTACTCCAAGGGTTGGGTATTAATCCAATCTGCACAGGATGATTACCATGCACTGATCATTTAGGAAAGATAATTTTGTTTGTTGATGCCAACTCTGTTGGAGGTTATGTTCTCACCTCTGTTTGTCTCTTCCCAATGTAACTCAAAAAGTAGTGAAAGGATTTTGATAATTTTAAGAAAAGGTGGCCCATGGGCCAAGGAACAACTGATTTTAGATGTAAATCTGGATATGTGGCTTGACGGAGGTAAGCACTCTACTGAGCGCCCTTCTAGTTGTTCTTATAGGGTTTCAAGTGTTTTTCCCTGTGTCCCTGTGGGGTTTCCTCCACGTTTTCCACTTTCCTCCCAGATCCCAAAAATGCTGGTAGGGGGTTATGTTGACTCTAATTTGCTACTTAAGCCCCGTCCACATGAGTACGATTTTGATGGTTCCACATAAATGCTTTATCGTTTTGGCCTCGCGTCCTAACGAGTCTGTTTTTCTCAAGGTGTGAAAAAAGGTATTTTTTGAAAACGCATCCCAGAGGGGATAAATCCTAAAACGTCGGATAGCCCGGCGCCGTGTTTACGGAGATTTTTTTTTTTTTTAAACGACAGCATATTGGGTGAGGCCGCATACTCGTGTGGACAGGGCCTTAGTGTGAATGTGTGCATGGTACCCTACAGTGTACTGGCATCCAATCCAGGGTGTATTCCATTTCAGTGTTCTCAGGATAGGCTCTGAATTGATGTCAAAGATGAGTGATGTCCACAAATCCCTCTGCCAGTGTTTTTCCAAATGTTTTAGACAATACATTAAGCGGTTTGGTGCTGTTTTTCTCTCCAAACGAGGAATCGCTAAATATTAAATGTGGGGGTGTGGATGATTTTGAAGTCAGGGTTTTGTATGGGGAGGAGGGGGAAAAGTTAACTGTAGTGCCCCCATGTGGTGACAAACATCTTTTTAAAAAATCAATTTAACGAAGCATGTTGGTGATTGGGCGGCACAGTGGTGTAGTGGTTAGCACTGTCGCCTCACAGCAAGAAGGTCCTGTGTTCGAGCCCCGTGGCCGGCGAGGGCCTTTCTGTGCGGAGTTTGCATGTTCTCCCCATTTCCGCATGGGTTTCCTCCGGGTGCTCTGGTTTTCCCCCCAGTCCAAAGACATGCAGGTTAGGTTAACTGGTGACTCTAAATTGACTGTAGGTGTGAATGTGAATGGTTGTATGTGTCAGCCCTGTGACGGCCTGGCGACTTGTCCAGGTTGTACCCTGCCTTTCGCCCATAGTCAGCTGGGATGGGCTCCAGCTTGCCTGCAACCCTGTAGAACAGGATAAAGCAGCTACAGATAATGAGAAGATGCTGGTGATCTGGAGTTGACTGCAATACATCAGCTTTTGTCTGCAAATAAATTTGCATACATTTTTGCTCATCTTATAGGGAACCTTTTTATGGAGAAGGGAAGGTGGCATGTTAATACCACTCGGTTAGGTTTTCATATTTTTCGTGTCTACAGGATTAACTGCTACAATGTGTTTGGAGTTCAGGCTCCGTTTGGTGGCTACAAGGCCTCAGGGACTGGACGTGAATTGGGAGAGTATGGCCTGGAAAATTACACTGAAGTCAAAACCGTAAGCATGCACACCTCATCCTTGTGAAACAGTACATTAATTCTATTACATCAGTATCTAAGAGTGTGTGAGGAAAAATGACCGATTTTGGGCACAGGTTTGCCAGAATTAATAATGAACTCCTGATGACCTAAAACATCTATGATTGATTAACAAATGCAGAACATAGTTATGCTATTGAAATTAATGCCAGTCCTGCATTAAATTATTAATCTATCAAACAAGTTAGTACAGCATTTTTGGATCATATGTAACTGACTATAGCATCTTCATTGATCTCAAACATGAATTACAATGCATGATGGTATATTATTTGACTTTTACCCCTTATAAAAATTAATCTGTAATGTGTATTTTTGGTCCTACAGGTAACAATTCAAATTCCTCAGAAAAACTCATAAGTGGTTTTGACCATTTCATTGAAGGAACCAGTGGCCCGCTGCAAAAAAAAATGGGCAGACAAGTACAAGGCTCATTGTTTGAGAAATTCTGTGATGTAATAAGCTGTTTCAAGGAGCCTTATTTCCTCAGAATCTTGTTCAGAAGCACTTCAACTATATTTTAAAATACCAACATTATCACACCTATTGTACTTATGAATTTTGATCCATTGTTGCTTTTGGTCCATTTAGATAGTGGCTCACATACTTGTTTTTAGGCAAGCATTGGAATGATGCAATGCCCCTAACCCAATTTTTCTGGAATAAATGCTTCAAAGTTTCTTTTGTGTAGTTTCATGTATTTATGTAACCATTTTAGAACTGATTAAAACGTATGCAATACTAGACATTTCTTGTTCATTATGAAAGTCAAGTTTTTGTATAGCACTTTTAAACAATAAACATTTGTCACAAATCAGCTTTACAGAATTTGAACAACTTAAAACATGAGCTAATTTTATACCTAATCTATCCCCAATAAACAAGCCTGTAGCGACAGTGGCAAGGAAAAACTCCCTCAGACGATATGAGGAAGAAACCTCGAGAGGAACCGACTCAAAAGGGAACCCATCCTCATTTGGGCAACAACAGACATGACTAATAACATTAACAGTTTTAACATGAAGGCGTTTCATTGATGTTATAACTCTTCATTGATGGAAACTTGAGTGAAAACTGTTCATGACAACTGCAGTCCTAAAGTTAGTAAGTCAACTGTAGTCCTCAGCCATAAAAGCATTACTGTAAGTGTCCAGAACATCTTTCAAGTGTGACAAATGTTGTCCCATTCTTGCCTGATTTACAATTTCTTTTGGTCAACACTGTGGACTATATTTTGTCATATTTTGCACTTCATAAAGAACAAAATAGTTACTCAGGCACTTTTACTATTGAGCCATGTACTTGTAATATGTACAGAATGCGGTTTGGCATTGTCTTGCTGAAATAAACAAGGCCTGTCCTGAAAAAGATCTCATCTGGATGACAGCATGCTGCTCCAAAACCTGTATATATCATTCAGCATTAATAGTGTCTTTCCAGATGTGCAAGTTACCCATGCTATGTGCATTATTGCACCCCCATACCATCACAGATACTGTCTTTTAAACTGTGTGCTGATAACAATCTCGGATGTCCCCTCTCCTCTTTAGCCCAGAGGATGCACTGTTCATGATTTCCAAAAAGAATTTCAAATTTTATTTTGTCAGACCACAGGACAGTTTTACACTTTGCCTCAGTCCATCATAAATGAGCTCAGACCCAGAGGAGGCAGCAGTGTTTCTGGATATTGTTCATACACTTCAACCCCACTATAACAAACTCTTTTACTATGAACTTTCACATATAATGAACTAAGTTTGTATCCCCCAGCTTTAATGACAATGAGTCAGAGACTTCAAAAAACCATCACTGAGCCATGTGTTTCTCTTCCCCCCAGAGACAACCAAGAAGTAATCAAGTCCGCAGTCAAGTTAACAATACGTGTTAATGCCATAAAACAAAGGCTTAACTAGCCTTGCTTAGGTGTTGATCACTAACAATTATTGAAAATGGCCATCACGGACTTAAAAAAGTCCCATAAAAGGACTTTATGAGCTTTTTTACTGGGGTCTTTACTCTGTCAGCGCTGTTGTCATGGCTACTCATTGTCATGTCCATGTGCTCTGAGTGCGTGTGCAGTGCCATTAGGACAAATTAGCATGCAGCTGTTTCGGATTAGAGCGCAATCACAGCGCATACAGTACTTATCAGGACTCCCTAAACCACCGCTCGACTGATAGTAAGGCATACCGGGCATTTGCCCGCTGGCCTGATGACTTACTGGCCTGCGATTTTTTTTTTTTATGAAATATAATATAATAAAGATTTTAAACATAACACAATATGTGGATAACGGTAAACCCTCCTATTGGTGCATAAACTGGTAGATCAGCCCTTTAGTCATGACTGATTGAAGCCTGGGCCAATGAGGTGAGGGGCGGGCCAATTAGGCCTGCCCCTCCATCTCGTCCTCGTTGGTGCGCCAGACAGTGCCAGGCAGAGCGATAGCGGGCAATATGGATGCTAGTGGGAAAAAAAGGAAGGGTGGCGCTGAAAGAGCCAGGGATCAGAAGAAAGCAGCCCTTCAGGCAGATGCTGCGAAATGCCTTAAAATATCGGACATGTTTGCTGGTCGTGGACACGGAGCCTCCACATCTGCGGCAGCAGCATCAGCAAGTACAAGTGGAGGAGAAGATGCTCAACAGGTGGACGAGGCGGGGACCACTACAGCAAGTCTGAACAGCTCTGTGTTTGTATCTTTGTTTTTCGTCTATTTTAGCCTACTTTTCAACTCCTTAATTTCCTTCGGGGTTAATAAAAGCAGCACTCTACTCTGCTCTATTTTCCCCAACCTGCTGACTGCTCGTGTGCTTTCTAAAGGTCTATCAGCTACAGAGGGAAGGGAAAGAGGAGGAATTACATAGACATGCGGATAAAAACGTTATTATAACAGCACGGGATTAAAAGTAATGTAGTTTTATCATTTATACATAAACAAACTCTACATAAGCTATTTTATTTAAAGGTCGAGTATGGTTGTTGTAGTAGTAGTAGTAGTAGTACTAGTTAGGCTACTTCCAGGCTGCTGCCAATTTCCAGAAGCTGCAAAACATACTGTACTTTGGTCAGATCAGTAAATATTAGGCCCAGTTTATTACTTGGTAAATATTTATGAAAAGCTCAAATATAGTTCCAATGCCTACTTGGGCCACAATCCTAAATCCTTTTATAATCATGAAACAAAATGTTTTAGTGTGCATGTGATTTTGTGCAATTTCAAATGGTATAAAATGTTATATGGGCCTCTTCTACTGTCTTTGGGAAAATGTGGGCCTTGAGGTTGTGACTGTGATAATGACTGTTGTATGGGACCTTTGTTACCTCAGGTTGATTCACCATCCTCAGAGAAGTGTGCAAGTGAGGAGAGGGAGAAGTTGAGAGAGCCAGAAGTGCAGGAGAGTGAGTTGGTAGAACAAGTCAGAGAGAGAGAGAGAGAGACAGAAGAGCAGGAGAGTGAGACAGGTCGATATACAGAGGTGGAGCAGAGAGAGCCAGAAGAGCCACAGAGAGATGCAGAAGAGCCACAGAGAGAGAGCCAAGGCATCAACTACTTTGCTCGCCCAGAGCCTGCCTTTTTACAGGCATTCTTAGATCACCACCCACAGCAGAACACCACCAGTGCAGTTGTCCAGAAGGTGTTTACTTGTAAGGATGGGACGAGCAGGAAGTGGGTCACATACTGCAAAGAACGTCATTCACTGTTCTGTTTTGTGTGTCTGGCATTTGCGAAGACAACTGATACCAGCCCATTTATTACTGGCATGACTGATTGGCGACATGTACATGTGCGCATAATGGAGCACGAGAAGAGCACTACACACCATACCTGTGCTGAAGCATTTTTCTTAAGATGCTCAAAAAGTGACATCAGCACCCTGTTCGCTGGAAGCCAGATATCAGCCCACAGGGAACAAGTCAAAAAGAGACGCCAAGTTTTGGAACGTGTGGTTGATGTGGTGAAAGTGCTTGGCAAGAGAGGGCTGAGCTACAGGCATGTAGCCAATGAAGCCGCATACACCCTGGACGACCAAACAATAGACCATGGCAATTTCCTGGAGCTGGTGCTGTTGCTGGGTAAATATGATATCTGCCTCAGAGAACACCTTAATGAGTGCATTGAGAAGAGCAAGGCACACCACTCCAGTGGAAGAGGCAGAGGCTCCCTCATCACCCTACTTTCCAAAACAACTGTAGACTCAGTAATTGATGCTGTTGGGCACTTCATTCAACAGAGCATCGCCAGTGATGTCCGGGAAGCAGGGATGTTTTCTCTTCAGTTAGACACCACCCAGGACATAACAGGCCATGACCAGTGCTCCGTAATACTGAGATACGTCAATGAGGCTGTGCAGGAGAGGCTGGTGGCAGTAGTAAGGTGTGAAGCGTCCACAGGACAGTCCTTTGTTGATTTGATCTCAGGAGTTTTACAGCGCCTGAACCTGGACAAGGAGATGTGCATTGGGAATGCAACTGATGGGGCATCGAATATGCAGGGGCAATACAAAGGCTTCTCGTCACTGATGACTGCACAGTCTCCAACACATGTGCATGTGTGGTGCTATGCACTTGTGTTAAATCTCGTCCTCGCTGAAACAACCCAGGCAGTAATTGAAAGTGGCTCTCTCTTCAGTCTGATTAATGACATAGCTGTCTTCATCAGGGAATCTTATCAGAGGGTCAATCTTTGGGAGAAAACCAAGCAGGAAGAGACAAGACACCGGCGCCTCAGCCCAATTGGTGAGACACGATGGTGGGCAAAGCACGAAGCTCTGAAGAAAATCTTCGGGCATTTTGGAAAGCCAGAGGATAGGCTTTTCATTGATGCCATCCTCACACTGGAGGCCATTGAGAAGAAAGAAAAAGAAAAGCCAGCTGTCCGTGCCAGAGCACGAGGGTTTAAAGAGAGCCTCTTAAAACATGAAACCGTCCTAACTGCACAGATATTTCTGAGGGTGTTTGAACAAACGACTCCTCTGTCCAAATACCTCCAGTCCAAGGGCATGGACATCCTCTCTGCCCATCGTATGGTGGCTGCCACTCAAGAGGGCCTCAAAGGCATTGCGAGGGATTTCAGGACTGTGAAGGCGGCCACAGACTCGTTTGTTAAATGGGCAAATGAGAAACTGGAGGAGAGGGAGGAAAACACAGATGTGGAGGTGGAGGCTGCACTGCCTGAGAAGAGGGCCAAAAAAAAGAAAACGCATGGCTGGAGAGTGGGCAGACGATGAGCTCCCAATGGAGGCTGGCAAGTTGTACGAGGTGAAGGTGCACAACCCCATCCTGGACGTGGCTATAGAGGCAATACACAGGCGATTCCTCACACATGGCACCCTAATTGCTGACTTGGCATGGCTGGACCCCAGGAGGTTCGATCAGGTCAGAGCTCTTACTCTTCCGGGCGATGCACTTAAAAATCTTAGCATGTGTCTCCTGAAATTCGACTCCAGGGCTACAGTCAATAATCTACAGTCGGAACTGAAAAGTTTTGCCGCACAGTGGGACAGGCTGAAGGAGTCCCATGTCGACGAATACAAGACGAGAACAGCAGAGGAAGCCTCGGCAGAATTTGAAGAGGATGGTGGCATAGTAACCAAAATCTGTGATTCTTGCAAAGATTGCCCACTCTGCTGCTATCAAGTACTTCGGAGGTTCAACATGCTCTCGGATGCCTATCATCTCCTTGGGCTTGCGTACAAGTACCTGCTGACCCTCTCCCTTACTCAGGTGGCCTGTGAGCGAACCTTTTCAACACTGAAGTTCATTAAAAGCAGACTCAGAAGCAGCCTGTCCGCAAACAAGTTGGAGGCGTTTATGCTGATGGCCACTGAAAAGGACATCCTCATGTCTCTGGATACCGATGTCATAATTGACAGAGTAGCTGAGAAAAGTGAGCTGATGAAAAGGCTGCTTTTGTGATGAGGTAA
>JAODXR010000017.1:10780426-10791295 GCA_028877395.1 Cathorops festae
CCGTTCACAACCAGCCCCCAGTGACACACACCAACAGGATGACTCAACGACATCTTAGATGAGCTTTTCATCCATGAGAGGATAAATACCTGATACTCCCTATTAGTCAGGCAGAACTAAAGAAGCCTTTCGGATGAGAGGTGAAATGTCTTCAAGCAAGTCCAGTTGCTCTCTTCTACCACCCACAGTTTACTATGACCTGGATGACTGAGAATCTGCACAGACGTGCATATGCACACACACACACACACACACAAACCTCTTTCACATCTGGGGTAATTCGGTGTTGCCCATCAACCCATTGGCATGTTTTTGGGTGATGGAAGGAAACCCATGTGGAAAGTCACTTGACTAACGGCAGGCAGGGGTGGTTCGATGGTTAAGGTGCTGGGTTACTGATCAGAAGGTTATAGGTTCAAGCCAAACCATTTTCAAACTATATTGCAATTGAGCAAGGCTCTAACTGGTCCAGGGGCACGGTATTATGGAAAAAAAAATTCCCTGTGCTGTAATGTGTAGAGAAAGTGATAGTTTGATTCTGGCTCAGGACTGAATCATAATATTCAGGTTCAGGCTAAGTACTATTCAGAAAACTATTTTATACATGTTTAAAAATATTTTCATATAAAAATCTGACCCTGGAGTGACCCATTAGGCTACTGATTCTGCATAATTTGAATTAGTTTGCATAATTCTGCTGCAGCTACATTTTGCAGGAGTGAGTTATTTCCATTCATCTCAGTCAACACTGTAATGAAGGACACCAGGGCGAGACGACACGACTGACCGTTTCTGACGTCATGAAGAAAACCGTCTAGAGCTGCGACCCGCCCTTACGCATGCGCACTTCGCACCGCCGCTGGCCAATGAAATCCGAAGCGCTAGTTTGATGCGTATTTTGAATCTACAGAGAAACGGCTGCGCGACACCTGGGTTCGGTTCCGACACGTCTTCTGCCCAATAAACAAACCGTTAAAACCCGCACTGTTCGCACCCGACGATGAGGAAGAGGTCAGTAATTGCCATATATTTGAGTTTAATAATAATGTTTGTTTGTTAGCTAAAAGTGGCTAACGGTTAGCTTCTGACAGGTTACTTGACTGTAACTGCTTGGCTAATCGACCGCGTTAATTAATGTGTAATAAACCATTGTGTAAATGTGTAATAGCCAGATAATATTTAAGAGTATGAATGAGAAAGCATTAAAGTATCCGTGCTGGTGACTGCCTCTAGATCCAGTTAGACTTTTTATGCTGAGCGTGTTGAGCATGTTTCGGGCTGACTCAGCCTCCTGTCAGTACCCGAGGCGCTGCTAACATGTCCGTGGTTTTGCTGATGTGTCAGTGAGGTGCTCGCTGCAGAGGCAGTGTCCTGCCTGAATAAAGCTCTGTGCCATCTCAAGGACATCTGGGAGGAGATCGGCATCCCAGAGGAACAGAGACTGGAGAGAACAAATGTGGTCAAAACTCACATCAGAGTGAGTATGAAGTGGATATGAGCACTAATAGAAAGGGTCTGTGAGTTGTAGCTATGGCATTACACTGTAAAAAAAAAAACCTGTAGATTTTACAGTAACTGACAACCTGGGTTACCAATAAAGTACTGTAAAATTTATAGTAAACAACTGTAAAACATACTTGCAAGAAAGCATTGTAGTATCTTAGCAACCATCGAGCAAAACCCCGGCATCCATCTCACAACATAATGAGCAAAGCCCTGGTATCCACCTAGCAACCAACGAGTAACACCTTAGAAAACCCCTGGCATCCACCAAGCAACTAACGAACAAAACCCTGGCATCCACGTAGCAACTACCGAGCAAAGCCCTAGTATCCACCTAGCAACCAACGAGTAACACCTTAGAAAACCCCCGGCATCCACCTAGCAACTAACAAGCAAAACCCTGGCATCCACGTAGGAACTAACGAGCAAAGCCCTAGTATCCACCTAGCAACCAACGAGAAACACCTTAGATTAGGGATAAAATTAGCTCATGTTTTAAGTCGTTCAAATTCTGTAAAGCTGCTTTGCGACAATATTTGTTGTTAAAGGCGCTATACAAATAAACTTGACTTGGTAAAGCTGCAATGGGTTTCATGGTAAGCAGGTGATTGGGTGTTAGTGGCTCTGGACTATCTGGATCATTTAGGTTGTCCACTGTGAGTGGACAACTGTTCACAATAGCTGCCGCCTCATAAAAGAATGTCCACAGAGAGGCATCATCCAGCCTGCCTGATGAGGGTGAAAGAGTGGAACAAAGAACATTCCTCACCATCTGGATCTGTCTCTCCCATACACCTCTAGCATGGCTTGCATTTGGAGCATTCAAGCTGAAGTCATACTGCCTTTCAGCCAAGAATGTGGTCAGACAATTAGCATCCACTTGCTTAAGAGCTTCATTTAGTTCATTTTTAGCTCCAACAAAGTTAGATCTTTGATCACATATCCTGTACAGCTCCTCTTATGGCAATGAAACAATGAAGTCCATTAATGAAGGCATCTGTTGACATATTGTCCAACATTTCAATATGGATAGCTCGACAACAAAGGCATGTGAAAAGCAGACCATATTGCTTTTGTACTTTGCATCCTTGCTTGGTGAGAAATGGACCAAAACAGTCCTTTCCACAATAGGTGAATGGTGGTGATGGATCCACATGCTCAGACGGCAAATCTGCCATCTGCTGTTCTTCTGTAAACCTTCTGAGTTTCCAACATGTAACACATTGATGCAGATAAACTGCCACAACTCTGTTGATGTCTGGAATCCAATATCCATTTGATCTGATCTCATTAACAGTCAGGCCCTTTCCTTGATGTTGAACTTTCTCATGACAATGAGCAATTATTGTTTTTGTAATAGGATGATCCTTTGGTATAATCACTAGATGCTTCAGTGAGGGAGGGAGTGATGCATTTTTCAGTCTTCCTCCCACCTTGAGGAGTCCATCTTGATTATGAAAGGCATCCATTTGAAACAGTTTGCTCTGATTGGGAAGTTGATTTACCTCACTGAGCTGCTTTATCTTTTCTGGATATGCTTGCCTCTGAAAGTCCTTTATGATGATACAGCATGCATTATCTCGTTCCTGCACAGTACTGTGATCTGTTGACTTATCACCTTTGACACAATGAATGAGACGAGCTTGGGTTGCTTTCAACCATGAAGAAAACTTTGAAAAGCGGTCTGAGAGACTCGATTGTTCCAGTGTCTGTGTTTTTAGTGTCTGAATCCTTTTGACTTCAGGATCTCCAATCTGTATTTCTGTGCTAACATCTGCAGCTGGAGGTATCTCTTTCTCCCATAGGAACCGAGGTCCTGTAAACCAGCTTGATGTGAGAATCTCACTTGCGCTTGAACCCCTAGAGGCAAGGTCTGCAGAGTTATCACTAGTTGAGACATATCTCCATTGCTGAGGAGATGAGTTGAGATGTATTTTCTCTATCCGGTTTGACACAAAGGTGTGAAAACGACATGCCTTGTTGTTAATATATCCCAAAAGCACTTTGGAATCAGTCCAGAAATGCTCGACAGCATTTGCCAAATCAAGCTCCTCCTTGGGTGTTGCTTGCTGTGACTGACACAACAGCAGCTGTCAACTCTAGCCTGGGGATAGTTGTGACCTTAATTGGAGCTACTCTGGACTTTCCCATAACCAGAGCACAATGAACACTTCCATCTTCATTCACCTGTCTCAAATATGAACACTGGCCATAAACACACATGCTTGCCTCAGAGAAACGGTGTAACTCCTTTCTCAAGACTTGTCCAAAGCCAGGGGGCACATAGCAGCATGGTATGGTGATATTCTCTAAATTTACAAGATAATTCTTCCAACGCTCCCACACTGGTTGCAGTTCACTGGAAAGGGGATCATCCCAGCCTGTGCCGTGCCTACACATTTCTTGAAGCACCCTTTTTCCAGAAAGCACCCTTTGTCCAGAAAGGGACAACAAACCCCAGGGGGTCATAAAGGGAGGCAACTGTGGACAGTATACCACATCGTGTTGCTGACTGGTCTTTTAGACAGACTCAAAATCTAAATGTGTCTGATTCAATGTTCCAGTGGATTCCCAAGGCTGTCTCTAAAATCACATCATTGAAGGCCAGATCAAAAGCCTTCACTTCAGCAGCACACTCAGATGGAGGTATACTCTCCAGCACGGATCTATCATTATACATAAGCTTGTGCAGTCTCAATTCACCCGTAGCACAGAGCCTCTGTGCTTCCTGTGCAAGCTGAATAGCATCATTCAAATTTGCTATGCTAGTGACACCATCGTCAACATAAAGTTTTTCATTATGAATTGTGAGCCAAGGGGGAACAGTGTCTCATTGTCCTTAGAGAGTTGTTTCAGTCCATAGTTGGTGCATCCTGGCGATGATGCAACACCAAAGAGATGGACTTTCATGCAAAACTCCTGTGGCTCTGGATTAAAGTCACCGTCTTTCCACCAGAGGAAACGTAGACAGTCTGTCAGCTTCATATACATAGAACTGATGGAACATCTTTTTTTGTGTCACACATCAATGCAATATGGTGCTGTCTGAATCTGAGAAGAACACCATTCAGATTATTCAGCAGGTCTGGGCCTTACAGAAGATAGTCATTCAGGCTAGTTCCCCTGTACTTATCCAAACAATCAAAAACCACACGGAGTTTGTCAGGTTTTTTGGAGTGGTGTACTCCATGGTGGGGGATATACCATTTCTCTTCTTCCTTCCCTTGATCGTGAACTTCCTCTGCTTCACCCTTTCTGATGATTTCATTCATAAAGTTCACATATTGTTCCTTGTACTTATCATCCTTCACCAGCTTTCTTTTAAGGTGACTGAGCCAAACCATTGCTAGTTTCTTATTGTCAGGGACATATGCTCTCTCTTTAAAGGGGAGTGGCATCTCGTAATGTCCATGAATGCTCCTCTGAATTCTTTCCTTTAAAATGTTCAGGAAGAGGATGTCATCCTGAGACACAGGTCTTTCCATCATTATTAGTGTCCTTTAAAGTCAGACTCGAGAACTCTAAGTCCCTCTGCTGAAGTCACTGGAGGAAGCTGTTTATCAGCAAATCTGTGTCACACATTGGTAATGCTTGGTAAGTCATGGTTTGGTGACGAACAGCCTACAATACTCCACCCTAGGTCAGTGCAAACAGCATATGGTTCACTACTGTATCTCCTCCAAGAATTACCTGCCATGGTGCCAGTGCCCTTGAGCAATTGTAGCTGATCAACAGATTGACTTCACACTCTGGCTGTGGTGGGACTTCATCTGCTATTTTGATGAGATGATTCCAGTGCCTTGCTGTTTCACAGGTAGGAATGTGTGTTCGATTCACTGGTATACAATCCTTGGTGTAACAGGAGGGAGATCAATGGCATTTGCAGAGCTGTAACCTCTCACTCTCAGATCTGACACTCTTTGTGCATTAATGCATCCTTTCCCATCATTGTTGTTAATCTCAGCCTTACAGGATGTCTCAGTTTGCAGACTACTGTTAACTTCCTGGTCAATGAAAACTATCAATTTTGGGAATCAAACAGAGCATAAAAAAGCCTTTCCATACCTGGATTACTGACAGAGAAAACCCACACTAGCATGATCATTGAAATGTTGGTAGATGGTTCCTCAGTCTCCGCACTGAGAGACAATGTGGTTGCTGTTTCCTCTGTGGTGCTCTGATTTGAGACTGACGTGGGTTTGGCTTTAGTGTAGTTGTCATCATGGAGAAGCGCAGGATGTCTTCCTTTGCAGCTATCACATGAATGTCTATTGCGGCAGTCCTTAGCATTATGGCCTGACTTCAGACAGCCATAGCAAAGTTTCTTTTCTTTCATATATCTCTGTTGTTCCTCCAGAGATTTCCCTTTGAACTCAGGGCAGCGATGAAGATGTTTTCTGTCTTGACAAAACATACAGAGTGGCTTTAAACCTGTTTTTAACTGTCCATGAGTTTCATTCTCTGTAACTGTCTGTGTATGAAAAACACTGGATTTATACTTCCTTTCTTTCAGATGATGTTTCTCTGAGTTAGTCTCTGATGAGTGCAGAGGCTCCAACTCTCCCGCCGTGGGCAGGAGATCTCCCACTTTAGATCCTCCTGACCTCCCACTGACAACATAAAAATCTCCCGCCTGCCCTAACGACACATGATTAGTTAAAAAATATATAATTTGATACGTTTATGTTGACAAAAATTAATAGTTGACTTTCCGCTTTTCATGTGTCTGACATTGTATGGGTGGACTCAAGTGTGTAATCCGCGGTATATGCCGATTCCCCGGTCGGTACACCGATCGGCGTAATGGGGGGATTGGAGTTAATGCTGGAGGCATGCGCGCGCAGATCAAGCGCGCATATGAATCGAGCGGAATTCGGTACGCGGCGGGGTACAAACTTGAGCCCACCCAATGTCTTAGCAGTTACCGATAAAGCATACAGATGGTGCTATTAATGATACGCACGAGAAAATGAGAAAACCCATGACACACAACCATTTTGTTTGTTTTTTTTTGTCTGCATTTCATCTGCATTTATCACCTGCTCGTCTTTAACTTTATGTTCTCTTGAATGAGATAATGAAACAAAGTTCTGTTAGTGGAAATGGCGAAAGCCAAACTATGAAGAAAAAGTATCAGAAAATCACCAAGATAAAGTTCGGCTCGCCCGTCGCGATGGTCGCCAGGGACGAAAGGCAGACTATTCTGGACGGCAGCAAGACGACCCTATATCTGACAAGGTTAGATCACCAGACCAGACATTAGATTCTAACAAACTTGTCTGACTTTTTTTTGTCTGACTTTTACTAACTTAGAAATAGAATATTATTAGAAGAACATTATCATCAGAGGGTCTACCATTGGCAATTTATAATAGTCATTATTGACATTAACATTGACTTTAGGCATATTAAAGTTTGGTCTGTAGTCACTGTATTTATCTAGATCTGTTACTATTAAGATTTAATTGACACAAAATGTGGTGAATCATTCATATAAAATAAACTCACCTTCGCGTCTATGGCACTCAAACTTGTCTAATTCGTAGAGGGAGAATCTCCCTCTTTGCAATTTCCCAAGTTGGAGCCTCTGGAGGTGTACAATTATCGACACAGTCATAAAATAGGCAAAATTATGTGTCAAAGAAAGGTCGAGTTTGTTTGCTTAAAGGCTGAGGTTGAGCCGAGCCAGAGCAAAAAAGGTAAGTCCTGCAGTCATGCAGCAGCTATCATCTGGGAGATAGGCTATGTCAGAGTAGACCAATTGTATTGGTTTACTAATAATGTAGTGTTTATATGTTGTAAGTCGCTTTGGACAAAAACATCTGCCAAATACCATATAGGCTCAAGAAACAAAAGCTAGGAGAGAAGCACAGGCTCACCATTTTAATGCAGATGCAAATGCTGTCAAACTTGGGAAACAAACATGCCATACATACAGTATATAATTCATTGTCTATGTATTCGTCCAAGATTCAACTTTTTAACTACCCTGATCATTCCAGATATTGGATGGTAGAGCAGGGGCTACAATTATCAACACCTTAACTTTTGGCCATTGCAAAAGTAGAAAAGACTTTCAAAACCTAAATTGTGCATGAATAATTACTCAAACTTCCACTGGAAAAAAAACGAGTTGATTCCCGATTACTAAGCGTATCGGATCACGTGACATCGTTCCACAATTATCGACACCTTTGTCCACAGTTATTAAAGTGCTAGTCTTATGAGAATGACATCCATCCATTATCTGTCACCCCTGGAAATTATACCTTACAAAGATTTAGATTATTTAGATATGTTAAATATCTAAATTTAGATTTTAGATATTTAGATATGTTAAATAGTTTACTGTCTAAATTGCATTTTAATATGAGACCAGGAACATGTTCTATTAATTGGTAAGGTTTGGCTCTTTGACTCCACCATTAGACAAATGGATTCCTGGTAAGTTACTGTTAATTCAAAGGAAGTGGCGTCATATGTGCAACGCTTGAAAGTTCGTGGCATTTCTGGCTACATCTGCTTCACAAAGTGTAGCACATTTTTAACGATTTTTTAAAAATTATTATTCCACAAGAAAACTAAAACCAAAGTATGTTTCTAAGAGGTGTGTCCTTCAAGACTGTTCAAATGTAGCCAAAAACAAAAGTGGAATTTTGATCCATTATAAGCCAGAGTCAGCAGGACACTTACGGAATGAATGGGTTCAATTTGTATGGTCAAAGAGAGGTACCTTCAAGCTGACAGGATAGTTTGGTATTGGCTCCATACATTTTGAAAAAGATACATTTGTGAGGCAGATTCACATAGAAGGATTTAAGTGATGTCTGTTACGTGGAGCACTTCCTAAGATCTGGAAACAGAAGTCAGAAGCACCATGCCAAAGAGCTCACTGCACAGGAATTGTCGAGCCTGGGTTTAGCCTGTTGCTTGAATTTATTATTTGTCCTTAGTGTTTTATCCTTTTCACTGATGGCAGTTCTAAAGTGTCTGCGTGCAATTGCCGTTATTTATTTTTTACGACAATCACAGTATCTCTGCACCCATAAAATATTTTTTTCAAAAGACCAAAACCTATGATCTTCCTGTCATACCTGCGTGGCATGGCACGTGCATCAGGCGGACTCTCGGGTGCGCGCCAGACCACGTGCCAAGCTGACTCTCGCACGTGCGCAGTTAACTATGCACACCTGCACAAGATGAAGGCGCAATCAGTGCACCTTTATATAAAGACTCTGAAAACACACACTCACTGTGAAGTATTGCGCTATGTTACGGACACATTACCAGGCCTTAACTCTGGTTTTCCTGATTCCTGGGGGTGTGGGGTTTTTTTGGTTTTGTGCGCGCTTCCATCTTTGTCTGTGCTCATCTGTTTGTGCCATCTCCCAACTTTTTGCTTGTTTACCATTTTTCATCTCTGCTCCCCAATTTGGATTGTTTGCTTCTTGTCACCTTTATAAATAAAACCATCTTCTGCACATACATACATCTCCAACTCTTCCCTGACACTTGCTGTGTCCTTTTACAGAGAGCTGATTTTAAGGTGAATTGAACCTGTTTGAAATTTTAAGGTAAAGTCCCTACAATAATCATGGAATTGGCATGAAGGAAAAGGCCATTGCAAGATTAATTTATAATCACTCTGTGATAAACTTCCCTGTGTATTTCTGAATCTTGTTGTTGCCTTTTTGTCCACTGAAATACATACAATGTTGTATTGCATCTAAAAACATTTCGATATCAAATGAATGGACATGCTATCCTGTTATCTCTCTCAACATCAGTTTTTTTCTGTATTCATAGGCTCTGAAAGAGATTCTCTCACAACATAAATGAAATGTAAAAAGATCATGGGTTTTGGAATTTTGAAAAAAAAAATTATGATTGCAGAGGTATGCTGATTTTATTAAAAATAATGGTAATTGTGCGCTGACCCCCAGCATGCATGTGCGTGCACACCTCTCTACTTAAAGGAATAGAAAATGCAAAGTAAATACATTGCATGGGTTGGTTGCTTGTAATAATGACAGCCCATAAGAAAAATTTCAGACATATTTGACCATATATACGTTGAGTGTTTTTGTATTGCTGCTCTAATGCCACCAGGAGGCTGCCATGTTGCCTGTTGGAAAGGCAATGCGTGACATCATTTGGGTGCAAGGCTGAGTGTATACTTCAGTACTGAAGGGGCAAAGCAAAAAGTCTACTAAGGTGACAATGTCGATTTTTTTTCACTATACATCTTAAATAGTGTATTAATGAGCTACAACCCTGACTTATGGACAAACCTGAACTCTTTACCTGTAAAACGAGGCTGAAACTATGTGTTATACTACTCATTAGCATGCTCTCGACTCATTCATGAAAAACTTGGATCAAGACATCACCAGGCTAGCCTACCGTAATTACCGTAGTAGGCAGTCCAACCCCTGTGGCAACGCAGAAAGAGGGTAAACAAACACTGCTTTACTATACAGGATTCACGTGAACATTACAGCAGGATGCACTTGTACAAAAAAGGAGGAAATATTGCCAGAAACACCCAAGCTGCTGGTATGGTATGGATTTATTTGGTAAAATTCTTACACATAAAGAGATGCAGTATAAATGGCACTGAGGATAACACAAAGTATAAAATACACTTCTTTCCAGTGTGGTCCTCTTGATGACAGCAGGAAACAATAAAATATAAGGGACAATAATACATTGACAAAATTGTATGGACAGTGATGAAAAAGTTAAACAAAAAATATGCTAACTGTAATTATCACAGAGTACAACTAGATTACATAAGTAGTTGTTCTCAAGAAGTTCTTCTTGAGTTTCTTTGTTACATACTTGTTTGGGGTTTTGGTTTAGCACTTGAAAATGCTCCCTTCATTTTCTTGTCAGCTAGCTGGCAGTGTTGGGCAGCTACTTAGAAAGATGAGTGAGCCAAGGTACCGGTTATTCTATGTTAAAAATGAAGCTTCACGACACTGAAGCAATCCCCGAGGTGTAACAAGCTAAGGTACACTAGTATGACAAAAGTAGTTCATTACATCATCTCATCTCATCTCATTATCTCTAACCGCTTTATCCTGTTCTACAGGGTCACAAAAAGAAAAATTGTCAATGTCCAAATGTATATGGACCTAACTGTGTGTGTGTATATACATACAGTTAGGTCCATATATATTTGGACATGGACAAATTTTTTTTTTTACCTGTTTACTGAAACATATTCAAGGTATAGTTATATAATCAACATGGACACAAAGTCCAGACTTTCAGCTTTCATTTGAGGGTATCCACATTAAAATTGGATGAAGGGTTTAGGAGTTTCAGCTCCTTAACATGTGCCACCCTGTTTTTAAAGGGACC
>JAODXR010000017.1:11080321-11090849 GCA_028877395.1 Cathorops festae
TAGACAAGTTGGGCGGGCCGGATTAAAAAGCCTGGCGGGCCGTATACGGCCCGCGGGCCGTAGTTTGCCCACGTCTGACCTAAATTAATGTAGGCACATTTATACATGTCTGAAACCCATGGTAAATGCCAGATTATTGTGACTAACATACTCACTCACACACTCACTCGCTCTTCCTCTCATTCTTTGGTCTCAAAGTATGATGATTCACATGAGGTAAATAGGCAGCTTGTTGCCTTGGAGACACTACATGTGGAGATTTCAATCTTCACCTATGGACATTAATTAATTAATATTCCTGTCAGTCACAGATATTGCACAGAAATATTGACCTGCCTGGTCCAGCATGTGTAAGCAAAAATTCCATCCCTTTCTCCAGTGAAAATGTTATAACCTTATAAAATAAGCATACAATTTTTTTTTACTGCGTGCACTTTAGACTAGCATGTGCTTATCAACCTCTACATTCATTTTGTGAGATTTGTATGCATCTGCAAGAGACCTCTCAGAACAACCTCCTTGACATCCTCAGAGGAGAAACTTGCCACTTGCATGCAAACTTGTGGCTCACAGCTCTGCAACCAGAGCGTCCCACTCGAGGATCACCATAGTGACACATCTCAAGTATCTAATTTGCTTCAGAACAGTCAAAATCAAAATGGACATAATCTATTCCACGTTTCCTGTATTTAAAAAAAAAAACGTTGCCACTTTACAAACAACAAAAAATTAGCCCCCCCCCTCATTTTTTCTATAATTATCTGAATTATAATTTAGATCATTCACTCAGCAAGAAACTGTTTTTTTAGTGAACATGCATTTGATATAATAATAATAATAATAATAATAATAATAATAATAATAATAAGTTCCAATTTCAAGATATTGAATGTGTACATAATTCCAGGACAACACTAACGAATCATTAATGAGTAATCACTCTAGAAGTACATTACACTAGAGGTAAAATGCACTATGCAGGAGGACTGAAGAGCCAAGAAACACCCAGCAAAATCAATAAAAAAAAAATTTGCTCATATAACACAATGTATTTAGAGCAATTAGCCTGACAAATGGCCTTAGTCAAAGTAAGCAGACTGGAACTTTTATGTGCGAGTACACAACTGCAACAGTCTCACAGAAATCTTTCTATGAATAACTTTTTATACAGCTTGATATTCATGACAGATGTTTCGAGCGGTGTTCGCGCCTACCTCTTCTCAACGCAATAAAAAAAAATCCCATAAAATACTTCGGATAAGTTGTTTTTGTTGTTTGTTTTGTTTTCTTTAGCCATACCTCAAACAGAAGCGGAATCTGTCGTTTGGAGAGATACTCTTTAGCGTTGTTGGTGTTCATCTTCTTGTATTGGAAGTCAATCAAATCCGCTGGTGGTGCTATAAGTCTGGTAGCGCGTTCCTCTCTGTCCAGGGTTGCCAGATTGAGATGAAATTCCTCCCACAGAATCCATCCCAATTAGCAACAAGCCAAAACTTTATAATATGATTGTTGTAATATATATAGACATTTGGTAATAATAATAATAATAATAATAATAATAATAATAATAATAATGGATTTTAAATATCATGAATGATTAGAAAATTCCACCTATATGCTACGCGCAATGCCATTTATCCACATCAAATAGCACAAATAAATCTGGCAACGCGCTCCACAAGATTCGACAGACCCAGTGTGTGTGCGCGCGCGCCCGCGCGCTGTTTTGGATACAGTCTCTACTGAAAGCTTAAACTCTGATAATGGAGAAATTCCCTGCGCATCAACATTAGTGTATTCCACGTTACAAATCGAGAGAAGACCTTTAGCTTTGAGCCAAAATGAAAAAGGATTTCATTTTAAGGTTTAGGCTATAACTGAAATGTAAGGTGAAGTACAGGTTTATCTCCTTGATTGACTGATTAATTTAAAGGATGTACATAGATATAACATGAGCAGACATACTAAAACATTCATTTTTTTACTGAAACATAGTAAATGTTATATGATTATTTTTAAGAGAATATTAACATGTTCGAATAATGAACACTATATGCAAAATCTTTACTCATAAACATCATTCAAACTTAAAGGTCGACTGCCTGATTTTACAAGTTTAGGTAATAAAAAAGAATTTCCCTGACACCCAATTATTTTTTTTGTTTAGTGGATCAAAAGCTACTGAATTCGAATCACAGACTTCTAATTGTATTAGGGGTTTTTTCCCTAATAGAACAATTAATGAATTTCGGACCAGAAGGCTCTAAATTCTCTGCTATTGTTTCTTGCTTTACCATGACCCAATTTAAGATATTATGTCATGCATCACATGATGGGCTTTCCCCATTTGCGCAAGGCATCGTGGGATACAACTTTGAAACAGGAGGGGATATGGAGGATGCGAATGAAACGTGAATGTCTAGTAATGTGTTCCGTTACTAGAGTAACGGAAAGAGAGAAGAAAAGACGTTATATGTTGTGAAAGAAAGGAAACACAGGACCAAACTAATAAATATCAGTGCTCAGCGAGCACCTCCGTGTGATCAGATATTCATTTAGTGACAGAATGATGCAACTGTTCATGCACAGTCAAGGTAAACCTGTAGATGGCAGTAATGCAACACTGGATGCCAGCTGCCATAAAACCCAAAAGAAGAAGGAAAAGAAGAAGAAGCAGGTAAACCTGCACATGCACACAGCGGACTTCCTCTGTCTGCTTGACTGTGCAAAGCGAGTGATTTCACACATATTATTTGCTAGGGAATACCCTCAAATGAAATAACTTCCCAGCCACAGAATAGCCTGGGTTTCAGGGATTGCGTGTGGCGGGGGTTGTTTGTTTTTTTTAGATATCCCAGAAATAAACATATATCACAATGACCACATTTCAAAGGGAACTAAAATTCACCAATTTTATGAACTTGAAAGGCTATATAGCTTTAATAGGTTTTGGACTGGAGTGTACATTCTGTAGTTAATTTGTATTTTTCTATATTTCTTTTGAATTAGTTCATTGAAGCCAAACTACCCTGGCATCCCATGATAGGTTACCATTTACTAAATGCCTCACTCTCATCTGGAAGCAACAGATTAATATTCTGGGTGTAATGGGACATGATTTTCCACTTGACTTGAAAATTAAAACATGTCTAACAGTTGATTTGACACTGCCAGTTTTACAGAATTACCATTAAAATATTACCACATTTAATTTTACATGGTGGTTTGTTGAATTGTAATCTGAACAAACATACTGCATACGAACAAATATACTGTATATGCAGAGCAGATTAATTTTCCCCATTCCCTCAGACAACATAGTTTAATGGTCTAATAACATTTAGGCCTATTTCCTAGAGGTGTTTTCTAAGGTACCTGTTCCATACACAATCGAATATGTTTCCTACTGTAATACACTTTTTTTTTAACTCATCAAACTGACTATGTTAGAACACAAAGGACCTGTTAATGAGTTAATCAGTTCATTCAGGTGTGCTGGGAGGAGAGAAAACACTAAAATGTTCTTTGCAGTGATGCTCAAGGATTGAGAAACTGTATTCCAGACTTTATGCCACAAGTCTGGGCCAAGTTGGGAGGTCAACTAGCTCCACCAAAGTCCACCCAGACTTTGGAATAGAGATCTATACCAAGGCAAGCTCATCAATTCATCAATGTTGATGCTTAAACTTGGCAGCAGAAGTCACTCTTAAATGCTACAAACTCTAACTGGTTGGCTTGGACTTGGGTTCAGAGTCTGTGGCATCATTCTCATCAGAATAGAAGGAGACTCGCTGTTCATCCATTCGTTTAGCCTGTACTCTTTGAATAAGACTGAAAAAGTCTTCATCTGGATCTGGAACTGGAGGCAGTGAGCACCTCTGGTCATTGATCCGGCAGGACTGACAGACACATTGGGACAAATTCAGAAAGAGACTCCATAATTTAATCAATTTCTATTCATAATAATGCAGGACAATACACTACATGGCCAAAACTGTGTGGACACCTATATGTGGTTCTTCCCCAAACTGTTGTCATAAAGTTGGAAGCACACAGTTATCTGGAATATCTTTGTATGTTGTACCATGAAGATTTTACTTTCCTGGAAACAAGGGCCCCAAACTTGTTCCGGCATAACAGTGCCCCTGTGAACAAAGTGAAGTCCATAAAGATATGGCTCACCAAGGTTGGCATGGAATTGGCCTGCACAGAACTGTGAACTCAACTTCATTGAATACCTTTGGGTTGAACTAGAATGTTTTGCCTAAAATCAGTTTCTGACCTCACTAATGGTCTAAATCCAAAATGTAGTGGAAACTCCATATTAATGCCCATGGAATGGGATGTTCAGCAACCACATATGGATATGATGGTCAGGTGGCCACATACGTTTGGCCATATATTGTATATTCTGTGTCATTGAATAATACATTGGTATGAGTAGTTTACTGAACAAAATATTTTTGTACAATTTACTATTTCTATACATTCAGTGAGATTTTACCTGATATTTTATGAGCATGTTAAAGAATTCCTCACTAAGCTCCTGTGGATTGCAGGCCTCACAAAGATGGCCATTGTTGTTCTGTGCTACTGTGATACCCAGCCGATCTCCAATACTGGCCCTCTGGTCATCCAGTCGGCGGCTCTGTGAGCTGGCTATCAGATCAAAGAGCTCCTCTGTTTGGGTGAGGGAGATGAGTGAGGTGGCTCCAGAGAGCAGTGGGGACTCATATTCAGACAATTGGGCTCCAGCTGGGACCTCTCCTGCCTGGCCATTGGATTGTGGAAGATGCTGACAGTGCTGGTTTTCCATGTGGCTGCTTGTATAATCGCAGAGGACTGTGAAGAGGGAGTCCTCATTGGGGAAGCCCTGGCCTTGGCTTTTAGAAGAGAAGAACATGATAAATAATATGAGACAACTCCATAGACAGGTGGCCTACTGTAACTACTTAGGACTGAGCCTTGGAAAGAAGGTTTGTAGGCAAATCAAAAGAAAACTCATGGTGAGAAATTTTAGTCTGTACCCCTTGCAGACTTTTGCTCCAAAATTTTGCAGACTAGAGCTATGACATACTCAGCCAGTTTGTGAATTGGTGCTAAAACTATAAGTCATGTAGCATAGTCAAACAGAACCAGTGAATTTTACTTCATCTGATGTATATATCCCATTACCTGCAATCATTTATAAAGGAATTAATGCATTTTGCTAAAAAGAAACAAATAAATAAATCAAATAAAAGATACACGATTTCCCTCTCACCCAAAATGTAGTTAGTCAGCCAAGGTATGTTTGTTGCTCAGTATTTGCTTGTTTAGTAGAAACTACAAGGCTAATATATAATCTCAAAACTTGCTCACATAAATGAAATGCAATAAGTTTACACACTAAAAGTACAAAATATGTACCTTTTGACGTACCACCCCAGTGACCATGAAAGGTACAGTTTAGTACCATTTTTCCCCCTGTGTAGATTAGAAGGAAGGGACCAGACACCAGTTCTGTAAACTGCATTTCTAAATCATAACATGCTTGCCTTAAACTGCACCAAGGTATTCAGTACCACAGATAGATTTGCTTATGTCCTTTCTGACTATTTGTCATTTAAAAAATGATGAAAGGAAGTCACATAGCTAAAGACAATAGTGGTGAGAGTTTTGAAACCAAATTGTTTTCTTTTTCATCACATAGTTTGGTTTTACTCTAAATAAGAATCATATGTGGCTTTCAGATTAGGATGATAAAGATTTCAGAAATATGGTATTTTTTGCAAATGTTCAAATGTTATTACTGAGTCAAATGATATGTTTTAAATGTTTGTGAGATTGAGTGATGATTTTGACATGCAGTTTGCATAAACTGGAGGCCATAAAAAAATTCCTCATAGCTCTTATACAAAACATAAAAAGAAAACTTCAGACATCAATTATGCCTTGGATGATCAGTTACATTTGGTGTAATAGGGAAATTGGTGTAATGGCCTGTTGTCATATTAACTTGGTTAATCAAACTGGATTTAAGGTGTTAATAGTGATTTGTGAGTTTAAATATGTGATCAATATTTTATTTAATGTAATTTTAAAATTGTTTTATTGGCAAACATACTGGAAGATAGGCAAAATTTGTATGAATATGGAGAGTCATTTATCATGTACCTCCAGTCAGTTTGCATAAATTACAATAATTAGCTTATTCTTTTGAAATAGTTTGCTGTGCTAGCAACAAAATTAGGTCATGGATCCTAGTTAGAGCTGGCAAGATGCACAAAGAAAGGCCCTACAAAGTTTGACAAGTGAAAACATTCCAAAAGAATGCAGGATTTATGCTATTTTTCACATTAAATTATTTACCATAATTTGAATTATAATTAAAGATGACAGAGCCTAAATATGATAGGTACATGGAAAAATTACATTTTTATAGAGCATAATCCCTGCAACAATTTTAGATATTCAGGTAAAAGCTATTGAGGTTCACACAAGTACTGGCTGCACTGGGTTGTTTTTGCTCTGAATAGCCTCAGACCCCAAAGCCCAATCACAGACTGAATGAATTCCAGGGTAGACAATACACACACCTTTCTTGCCTGACACCCAAACGTGTTTGTTATTTAGCAGAGGTTCCCAGCTTGCTTATCTTCTTCCGTAATGTAAAAAAAAAAAAAACAGAATATAAGATAAAAGAGATCTTTATAATCCAGCAAAGCTTGGTGCACTTGCCATTTTCACACACCCAGTTTTCCTATGAGCGGGATTGTGTCTCTTTTAGAGGGGGAGAGGAAGGGAAAGAGATGGGTGGGGGTTGATGGGGTGCATTTGCCCCTCTTAGCTTACATCATGGTTGCTATAGGAACTGCAATTTGCTTCCCAAATCTTGCTCCTGTATATTCACACACTTGTAGACAGCTAGATGTGCAAGTACACACGTTTACTGAAGAGACAGACAGATACAGACATGCTAGATCAAATGCATGTACTGTCTGGTTGGCATTCCTGCAATGTCATGTCACCTTCATTAATACTGAAGGCGCTGTAGTGCTTCTTTTTTTCTGTCTACTCTCAGAATAATCATGTATGATTTTCTTAGGTTTGAGTGGCCAGAGTTTGTATTATTTATCCAGTTATTTTTTCACAATGAGTGATGAAAACATGAGTTGCTGCCACATGGAGCAAGAGAGTGGGGGTGGGCAATAGTGATTGAAACCAGGGAAACTAAAGAAAACACAGTGCAGCCTGGGGCTTTGCCTGAATTGAATGGATGAATGCCCATCCGTTCAGAAATCCCTGGGGAGAAATAGAGCTCTCTCTCTCTCTCTCTCTCTCTCTCTTTCTAATTCCCTTAGTTCAGCTCTACATGTCAGCCAGCAGAGCAATTGCTACTGCTGGTCTCTAGTTCTGTGCCTGTCTCAGACCCGTTGCTGTCCATGCAGCATGCTGAACACACACCCACACATACGCACCCACAGCTGCTTCTCATTTCTCCCTCATACACCACTGCACTGTGGCCCAGCTGCATGGATCCTGTGAACGCTTGTATTTGTGTGTGGGTGAGCAGATTGAATAGTCGCAGTGTGATTGGTGTGCAGACGCTCACTGCTGTTTGCTTGATTGAGTGAACAAGAACTGAATATATTTGTTTAGTTTGTTACTCTGCAGTACAATCCTCACAGGAATCTATTACAAGAAAACACAAAATCAATATGACTGCAGTCAGACATGCCTGAATATCTTTCCTATTTCTCATTTCCTTCAAAGGTGTCTTTCCTGCATGGTCTCTATAATGGAACACTTCTAAACAAATGTTTGGTTGCAAGGGATTTTAGCACTTTGTCTTCAGAAGATTTATCAAAGCAAGACATGGCTTCACTCCTCCCTGGCTTTGCACATACAAAACTGTACAGCTCTTGATTTAGTATGTTCTACAAGTCCAGGGAAAATCATCACCTTTTGTTAACTCACTACTGAGGCAATCAGATTTTTATTTTTATTCCATTATTGTGATAACTGAAAAAATTCATAGTTGCAGCAAGTTCCCAGTGCTAAACGTATAAAATTTTTCACTTTGACCTTACCTCTAACAAAAAAATGCCATAAGAAGTTTTTAATATGTTTTATTTTCAGAGGCATGCGTGTTAAGAATCAAAACAAAATAAATGTAAGCTAATTGTTGGGGGAAATACAGTTGTGGCAACGGGCACATGGCCAAGCAGCAGTTTGTGAATGGAGGGTGGGTTCGGGGAAGGTAAGTGGCTAAGTCATTACACCTGGCGCCCATTAATGTGTGTGGGTGTGTTTGTTTGTTGCAGGGATTGAGCATAAAAGGAGGGGGAGAGCAGAAAAGAGCAGCTTCCCGACCCCAATGCATGTGTGTGGATGAATGAATGAATGAATGAATGAATGAATGCATTCATTCATTCATCCATCCACACACGTGTTGGGGTCATGCATGCATGCAGCAAGCTGAAAAGCCAGAATAAGGACAATAAAAAGCATGTATGTGAACATCAACTCTTGCCTGCCATGCTTTCGTGCTTCACCCACATCAGGAACTGTCACAGTGGTGGCGAAACCTGGGATGCACAGAAGGGAACCACCCCATGGAGTTCTCCCCATTTGAAGAGCTCATCCGTGCCCTCACTACTGCCCAGCAGAACCAGCATCAAGCACTGATCACCCTCCGAAAGGAACAAGAGCAACACTTTGAAGCCTTGATGCTGGCCCAGCAGGAAGATCGCCAGGCGTTCCGGCATCTGCTCGCATCAGCAGGGGCTTTGACCATCACCGCAGCCGGCACCCTCACGAAGATGATATATACTATAGAACTTGGTTTATGTATTTATTTATTTATTATTTACTTTTGATTGTTTGTGAATGTATCAGCACTTTAGAATATGTATCATAGTTTTAGCGCTTTACAAATAAAAATATTAAATTAGATGGGCCCGCAGGACGATCCGGAAGAGTTCCTCACCCTCTTCAAAACAGCCGAGGCGTTGGGGTGGCCGCTGGAGTGGCGCGCCTCCTCCCACTCCTGACTGGCGATGCGCAGCTCGCAGTGCAGCAGCTCCCTGCTGACAGCCGACTGGTGTATGCTGACCTGAAGGAAGCCATCCTGCAGCAGGTCAGATGGTCCCTGGAACAGCATCACCAGTGCTTCCAGACGCTGGCATTGGAGGAGGTTGGCTGGCCGTTTGCATTTGGCCAGCAACTCTGGGATGCCTGCCAGCGGTGGCTGATGGCGGAAGATCACGACAACGATGAGATCATCGATCTGGTGGCACTGGAACAGGAAGATCACCAGGCGTTCCTCGACTTCCAGAAGGAACAGCATAATGGGTCCAGTGTCATCGCCCAGCGCCATTAGAGCTGGGCGAAGCTGGCGGAGGACCATCGAGCTGGCGGAGGACCATCGGGAGGCGGCTCCAATGGCAAGCAGATGAGGCGTCTCTCCTCGCTTCTCCTCACGATCCCTCTTCTTCGATCTCTCTTTCCCCTCCCCTCCCCGTTCCCCTACCATGAAGGTGGCAGCCAGCTCCTCCCAAGCTGGCCCATGGTGTCCTCCCATCTTCCTCTTCCGTGTCTGTGTTGTCTCCTCCTCGGGTGCGTGACTCCCATAATGCCGGTGCAGAGGGAAAGCTTGGGCCGGTGTGCTGGCACAGCAGGGAGTCGGAGCATCTCCAGAGTCAGAACTCCACCAGGGAGGTGGGAGTTGTGATCCAGATCCCCAATGCACCAGAGTCGGCCCCCAATCAGGCCGGAAAGTATCACATACGAGTAAGTGTTCAAGGGGATACATATCCCGTGTTGGTGGATTCCGGTTGTAACCAGACCTCAGTTCACCAACACCTGGTGCAAGGTGAGGCATTGGGGAGAGCACAAGCAATGAAGGTGTTATGAGTGCACGGGGATGTTCACAATTACCCTCTAGTGTCTGTCCATATTCTATTCCGTCCATATTCTAAACGCATAAAATTAAGATGGCGGTTAATGCTCGTCTCACCCACTCATTAATTTTGGGAACCAATTGGCCAGGGTTTAAAGAACTGATGGAACACATACTGTAATGAGAGGTGGGTCCTGCATAAATACGTCAGGGGAAGCTCCTGGTGTGGCAGTGACTGGGGAAGCCGTCACAGAGCCATCTACATCAGCACTGTGTCAGAGCGATGCAAGGAATGAGGAGCACCCCACCCCTCCTCCCTCTCTCGAGGATTCCCTTGGGGATTTCCCATTAGAGCAGTCATGAGATGAGATTCTGCGGCATGCATTTGACCAAGTGAGAATAATTGATGGTCAAACTCTCCAGCCAAATGCAACACCAGCCTTCCCTTATTTTGCTATTATTAAGGTTAGGTTGTACTGAGTGATGCAGGACACTCAAACTGGAGAACAGATAACTCAATTGTTGATCCCAAAGAGTCGCAGGGAACTCTTTTTCCATGAGGCTCACTTTAATCCCATGGCTGGACACTTGGGGCAAGATAAAACACTAGCCCAAATAATGGCCCGGTTCTATTGGCCAGGGATT
>JAODXR010000017.1:11271474-11282395 GCA_028877395.1 Cathorops festae
TCTTATGAAACCTGCATTTTCCCCCTAGCAACATGATGCTATTTCTTACCAAGTACATCAAGTTGCTTTCCATTCTGTGTGAATCATGACACCCTTGAAAGTGTTTTAAAAAAAAAGTGAAAGCAGAAAACACCAGAAAACTAGCAGGTCCACATCCTATGATTGGCATGTTTTCTTGGTGAGGAAAAAAAACAATCAACAGACATCAGGACAGAACAGGAGGCAGAGCTAAAAGCCAAGCTGCGTGGAAGAAAAAAAAAAAAAAAGCAGGAAAATGACCACCTACCTTTAAGGTGTCTAAACCACAACAGCTCACTTAACAAGCACTAACCAAAACAAAATAGACAGTGGGGAGGTGGAGTACAGTTTGAAAAAACACCTGAAATTCACCTGGAACCTGTTAGTTTTGTGAGGCTCCATAATTAATTGCTGGTTTAAAAAAAAAAAAAAGCTGTCACAAGAGTATTCATTAAAAATATACTTTCACTGACTGACACAAAAACAAAAAGATGCCCGACAAGAGACAGATCTTAGACATAAAGTTATCTAAGACACTGTGCTCTGCTTCTGCTTCACACCTCAGTCACTTCACAAAGCAAAAGGTGGTTTTGCCAAGTTCGAAGCAGGATGTTCGTATCACATATCTGCCAATTAAAAGAACTCAAAGATGGAAAAAAGTTCTTAGATTTAGTGTCTACTATAAAGCCACAAAATAGTTTTTATTCTTTATTAATGAAATACCTTGTTCGTGGTTTTAAAAACATTTTCCTTCTTTGGCTCACTTGAGGAGAATGATTGATAAATGTGTCCAGAAAATAAATGCTACAACTGAATGATAAGACTCCCATGCAGCACCAGCATCATGGCTCATTGGTTAAAAGGCTCTTGGTTGTTGATCAGAAGGTCAGGGGTTTAAGCCCCAGCATTGCCAAATTGCCACTGTTGGTCCCTTGATCTCTGAGCATAGCAAGCAAGCTGGTATGCGAAGAAGAAATTTCAATATAATTTGTTTGACAAACTATTCTCTTGTACACAAGCTAATGCACCCTGAGAATACATTATTTTTGAGCTTGAGCATAAAAACAACAAGAGTGCTCCGAGAGCACAATATCCCCTGCTGGCAGCGATGCCATAATTCTGGTAAAATGCGACTGAATTGAACAAAATTGCAAGATGCATATTACCGACATATACCAAAGAATCCTGTCAGGTTTCATGAAATTCCTCCAAAAATTGTGAGAGGAGTTGATTTCAGAACGTGAGTACCCTTCCCAGGACGGACAGACATCGCCATGACAATCCCCATTCGGGCCTTTCGGCCAGCAGGGGATAGGAATTGTGAGGGAAGTTGATTTCAGAAAGTAAGCACACCTTGATGAAACTGCCAAAGTACAAGTTTGTTAATAATCAAGGGCATAACTCTGGTAAAATTTGCCCAAATTAAATTAAATTTCAGTATGCGTACAACTGTCATATAACAAAGCCTTTTGCCAAGTTTGGTGAAATTTCTCCACAAATTGTGAAAGGAGTTGATTTCAGAAGAACGTACACCCTTATGAAATTGTCAAAGTACAAGTTATTTAAATCAAGGGTCAAAACTCTGGTAAAATTTTCACAAATGAAATTAAATCGCAATATGCGTATTAGTCATATAACAAGGCCTTTTGCCAAGCTTTGAGAAATTCATCCAAAAATTGTAAGAGGCGTTGATGTCAGAAGGCAAGCACACCCTCATGAAATCGTGAAAGTACAAGGTTGTTAATCAAGGGCTGTAACTTTGGTAAAATGCAACTGAATTGAACAAAATGTGTACTACCAACATATAACAATGCCTTTTGCCAAGTTTCGCTAAATTCCTCCAAAAACTGAGAGAGGAGTTGATTTCAGAAGGAAAACACACTCATGACATTGTCAAAGTATAATTTTGTTAATCAAGGGCTGTAACTCTGGTAAAATGTGACTGAATTTAACAAAACCGCAATCTACATAGTACCGACATATAATACAGAATCCTGCCAAGTTTCATGAAATTCCTCCAAAAATTGTGAGAGGAGTTGATTTCAGAAAGTGACCCTTCCCAGGACAGACGGACGTCGCCACAGCATAAGCCCCCTTCGGGCCTTTTGGCCAGTGGGGTATAAAAAAAAAAGCAGCAGCTTGACCAGTGGTTCAGAGAGGTCAAGTATAAAAACCCCTCCCTCCCTCTTGATGGTGCCCACCTGCAGCACACTCACCTGTTCCTGCAACTCTGCCAGACGGGTGGCTCGTTCCTCCTCCGAGTCAGAGCTGGAGCTGGAGGAATCAGCACTGCTCTCACTGCTCCCTGTGCTCTTACTTACTACTGCCATGGCAGACGTGCCTCCAGGAGATGAGGGCTCAGCCGGCTCGTCTGGCATCTTAGCGAAACGCATCTCGAACACATCCTACCAGGAGAGTAGAGTGAGGGTTCGGCAGAGTGCGCGGAGGATGTATGAGGAAATCTTTATAGTTCATTACTTTTTACCTGAAGTTTCCTTGCCATGGCAACCACCTCATGATCAGGTGGATTATATTTATAGCAATTTGAGAACATTAACCGGACATCTGCTGCAAAGCTCTGGGCGTCTTGGTACTCTCTGCTGTCCATTTTTTTCTGGAAAAACAGCACAGGATGTCACAAAATACCAGCTAATAAGTATTAACCATTCAAACCACAGAAAATACTTGTTACATTCAGTGGCTCCACTTGATATGCAATTTATTTTAAATTTAAGCAAAAACAAAGTAGGATCAAAGTCTAGGTGCCATACTTTGACTGTACTGAGGTCCATTGGCTGCTTGATGATTTCATGGTAGTCGTGCAACTCCAGCGCTTCTGCATCCACGGGTTTATAGAAGGGCCAGGCATAGGCAGCATGTTTCTTGGACAGCATCTCTTTTAGGATGGTGTCGCAGTATTTGAGGTGGTCGCTCAGTTTGCTCTTCTTGCTCCCCTGCTGCAGAAGCTCGCCATCGTCCAGGTCCTTCTTTGGAGGTTTGATGGGTCGGCCGGTGCTCTCGCGCCTGGAGATCACCTTGCTGTGTTTGGAATCCAGCAAAGGAGTGGGAGACTCGCCTCTGCTGGCCGTGATGGCGCAGGTAGTGGGCGTGGTAGTGTCTGCTTTCCGCTTTACCCCCTTCTTCTGGAAGCAAACAAAAACACTATGGATGACGACACTTAACACCTTAAAGGTGTTAAGTGTTGTCATCCATAGCCATAAACACTCCAGGAACAGTTTACAGTCATGAGGCGATAACACTTATGCAGATTTTGCCGAGTGGAAGCTTCTGAATAAACCTGATTACAGACTGTGCGAAGTAGAGGACTTGGTAGCCATTCCTTACTGGGTAAAAGAGGACAATGATATGGCCATTCTTCAAAGTGAGTAGGAAGTAATAAAGATGTGTGGATTATAATCGTGACAATTTGTCATGCTTTTAAAATTTAACCATTGTCAGTACTGTAATTTATAGCAGTCCTGCAAGTTTCATGTCACCCAATGCTGTCCTCATACTGGTGGCTTTGAGATGAGCACCATGATGAACAGCTGTCCCTCTTTGCTCACACTAAAATCATATATTATTTAAAAAAAAAATAAATTTCATTATGGTATACAGCTTTTAGCTGTGACACTAAAACGGGTCATAAATTGTACAGTGTAAAGCTGGCTTAAGTATTAGTTTACTTAATCTGGTATTTAAGTCTAAACTTTTATAACAACTTGTGAACCAACTTGTAGAATCACAGTGAATGTCAGGACAAGTAATTGATATTGAATCTCAAATCAAGCGAAACAGCAATGTGTTTAATGATGATAGCTACTTCAGTCCCAGTTTAATTTACAGCAGGGCTGGGTGTTAATCATCTCAACCTGATTATATTAAATACCATTTTAGATTAACAGAGTCAACACGATGCTAAAGCAACAATGCATTTGTTGTGGAATTTGTTCTAGCAAAATTATAAGCTTATCCAGACATACTCCGTATCAGTTTTAAGAGGCACACACACACCAATACAAAGAACTTTAGCGTCTATGTCATACTGAAAATGGAAATCAAGACATCCCTAGAAAACTGATAAATGAAAAATGTGAATTGTATTTTAGATAAAGTCTAAGCTCTTGCAAGAACCTCTTAGAAATATAAAACATGGAGTATCATATTAAAAATACAAAAAAAAATACTTATGTAAATGAATTTACCTTAGTTCATGTTATAAAATTGTGCTGGTTTAGTTGTTGAGAAACTTAAACGAATAAGCAAGTTGAGATGTACCTGATGAGGTTTAGTTATTTTTTTTAGTGCGGATTTGTGTTAACAGGAGTTTAATGCGCTGTGATGTCACTCTGCCACAGACCTGCACTGAAATATACTGTAGCTGCAATAATCTCTCAAACCAAACCAGTGCAATGTTATTTAAAGCACAAATCAGAACAAAGGCAGCAAAAATTGATGTTTTATTTAATATGTCTTTCGAGATGGCATGTTAACTTACAGGCATTATTGGCCCTTTTCCACTGCATGGTAGTATGCAGAAAAGTACATTGAGATTTTGGAGCAACATGATGCCTTCACAATGACATCTTTTCCAGGAATATTTCAACAAGACAATGCAAAACCACATTTTGTACACATTACAAAGGCATGGCTGTGGAAGAAGAGGGTACCCATCCCCTCTGTCCCCAATAGAGAATGTGTGGCGAATTTTGAAACAAATAACAATATTATATAAAAACACTTCACTTGGTATATTCAGTCCCTAAACATATTTAAGGAACGGCAACATTATAAAGTGGTAAATGCTTTACCGTTTAAAACTTTTTTTGAAATATGCTGCAAGAATCAAATTTGAAACATGTTTATTTTGAATGAATGGAGGTAAAACATCAAATGTGCTATTCTATGTTTTGAGTGCAATATAGATCATAGATTATTTACAAATTGTTTTCAGCTTTAATTTCAACACACCATCCCAACTTCTGATTTGGGGTTGTACAAGGAGCAAAAACACCACAATGTATATGTTAAAATGGTGAAGGCACAAGGCTTTCAATCACAGATCTTGGGTTCATGTCCCTGCTCGGTGTATTTTTGGGGATCAAGTTTTGCTGCAGGTAACAGAAAAAAATGGCCATTAAAATTGGCTAGCCTGTACTGATATTTTGCCTAACTGACAAGTACAAGTGCACTCACTCAGTCACTCTGATCTCTGTAGTCAGTAAGCATATTAAAGCAAGCCTCAGACAAAAGGCTGCTGCCTTCATAATCATTCAAGACAAACTTTTAGGAAGATAGATGGAATCCTGCTTCAGCCCAGATAATGCCACAATGCCTTGATGTTTATTACAAAACCTCAGGTCAACCCACAACATTAATAATACCTTTTTTACGAACAGAGGGTAGAGAAAAATATCAGTACAGTGTGGTTCATTTTAAATGAGTTACCTGCAACAAAACATTCCCCAAATAGCATACACTGAACAGGGAAGCGAACCAGCATCTTTGGACTGGTAGCCCTATATCTTTACTGTTACACCATTTCACTGCATAACACTATGTTGGGAGAGTAATAATAATAATAATAATAATAATAATATTATCCTCCGAGTGCATCACATTGAAAACGACATCATAACAGTTTCATGCGGCTTCACTATGATGACCAGCTGTAGTAGAAAATGAACTACAAAATGTCAAAAGTGAGTCGAGTCGAGCCGGTACCATGCAGTGGAAAAGCGCCTTAACTACATCAAAAGGAAAAAGAGTAATACGCAGGAGGAGGCTGTGTTAATGCAAAATAAAAGGACTCTTTCAACAGATTTACAATGTTTATGTACCACTTTAACAAATTAAATCCATTTTTTTCCAAAACATTTTCAGAATTTCCATACTTTTAGGAAGCAATCAATTCCACACGTAACGTTCCAAACCTGCAGCAGAACCCAGAACAATATTGCTTATTAATTAAAAAAAAATACATTTTGTAATATGAACACTACCACGCACCACACTAACTGCAGTTTGTCTGGATACAAAAAAGGTTTTCCATTTGAATGTATGACAAATCAATCAGATGATCTACTGGAGAAAAAAACTTTAGTACAGTGAAGGCTTACTTTGACGACAGGCTGTGCGCTCGGGATCATGGGTGCAGCCGTTGGAACGGCCTGGACGTTGGACGTAATGGTTGGTACAGGCGTTGCTGCAATTACAGGAGTCTGAGGCGGCTGTGGAGGAGAGCTTGGACACGACGAGGATGGGGAGGTCGAGGACAGTGCTGAAGCTTGTGGAGTTTCTGTCACAGAGAAGAATGAGAAGGTGCATTTGTGACAGGACCAAACTTGTGTACCTTTTGAAGGTGGCACACTTGATTTTTATTGTACTTTTTCAAGCTTCATGGTAAAATCCATACTATGGTATGACAGGTAATTTTGTTCAGTGTACTAGAAATTATGACAATTTTATAATCGTCTGGTATCTTTTTTTGTCTCTCTGACACCAATCTGAATTAACTTCATATTGTCGTCAACATTGTGCATGGCTCAGCATTGGCTGAAGCTTAATTGCATCTTTAATGAATATTAAAGCTGCAAGAGTTGCCAGCTTTGTAGGGAAATCATCTTTATAACCATATACACATCAGGGCTATTCAATAAAAATTTTAGTTTCCTTGCTAGAAAAAGTCCAGATAAGTAACTAACATGACTCAACATGGTGAAAATAAAACATGCGTATTGGTCTATTCAGTGTTTGTTGCCTCCCCCCTCACCCAGCCATGCCTTCACTAAGAAATGGTAAATAAAATGAAACTGTATGAATGTATAAAATGTGGGTAATTTTTGGTGGCAACTTTATAAGTCCACTAGATGGGTATAGAAGGCATTATTTGCATTCAGGCACTTTTTTTTTTTAATTCATCCAATGCTTAAAAGCTAAAAACTTTTTTCTACAAGTCAGTCTTGCCTGAACTATTTTTCACTCCGAGTACAGGTTTACCTGCTGCAGGGGCAGCACCAGGCTTGCGTGCCTTGCCTTTCGGAGGTGGTGGCAGCAGTTCCACCTCCTCCTGTGGCATCTGTGCTACCTTCTGGAGGAAAATTTTTTCCAAGGCTTGAGCCATGAGAACAATATCATCTGTAGGCTGAATCCATAAGAAGAAATTTTTTTGTAAGCACACACAATCGTGGAACACTTCCTATCTTTAACATACAGTACTGTGCCAAAGTCGTAGGCACGTGTAAAGAAATGCTGTAGACCAAAAACGGCTTAAAATAATGAAATGTTTCAACATTTAAAAATAAGTAAACAAAAACACCAGTAGTAAACCATAATAAATGAAACAAAGTCAATATTTGGTGTGAGATGACCCTTTGCTACAAGTAAGTAGTAGTAGTAGTCATCTCAGGTACAGTGAGTGCAGTTTTATAAGGAAATTATCTATAGGTTTTACTGAGCATCTTCCAGAACCAGACAGTTCTTCTGGACACTGTCACAGTTTTGCACCAAAACCTTCAGCCTTCATTACGTTTTTTTTTTTAATCTGAAAAGTGGTCACTTATGTAATATGCTGCTTAGATATAAACTTTTTTTTACATTTAATTTTGTGCTGGAAAACTAATGCTTGTAACTACAATGTTTTTGTACCGACTCAATGTAGAAGTCATAAAATAGAAATCTAACAAAATTTGAATGAAAGAAAAAAAAAATAGGATGCCTAAGACTTTTGCAAAGTACTGTATATGCATATGAAACATGTTTTAATTACAACAGAAATTATGAAATGGCCAAGGTCTCTTTACCTTGTTATATATATAACAGTTTGTGAACATAGTGTTGAAATCCTGCATGCATTCACCAGCTGTCCAGTAGTAATTATTCTCGAGCCTCTTCTTGATCGTCCCCATGTCCATTGGGTTCTTGATGACTTTATGATAGTCCTTTACAATAAGACATGTTTATCAAGAATGATTACAGTAGCAGAAAAAAAGTGGGGGAGGGGGGAGGGAAGGCATAATAGTGCATAGATCTTACATACTGGAAGATTTAATTTGATGGCATCCACAGGTGTGTAAAAAGGCCACGCAAACTGATGCCTCCACAACGTCTTCACCACAACGTTCTGCATGTACTGGAGTTGGTTGGTTTTTCGGCCAGGCTTGCTGGGGTTCGTCACTTCAGGTGGAGGGGGGTTGACTATAGGAGCAGCCGCCTGGGTGGGAGATGTGACCGCCGACATTGTGGACAGCAGACGGGAGAATGGGACTTGATTGAGGTTGGGTCTGGATGGATTTCTCTAGTGATTACAGAGTTCCTCTTTCTTCTCCTTACTCCCTCCTCGACACACACATCCCATCTCAGGACCTGAGCGTCAGCACTCTGCTGGAAGATATTGAGAAACCTGTTTGAAGTGAATGAATAGCACATCACGGACTTCAATCATGGAAAAAAATTTAAAATAAATAATAAATAAAACCTAAATAACAAAAAGAGATCGAATTGTCCCATACAGGTTAAGACATTTTCGTTGTAATTTCTGGTAAACACTTCTAAACAATGAAAAACGCAACATACATTCGTCGTTTAGAAAAAATGCAAACAATGTTTATTCAACAATTGATAAGACTCATGAGCCACTAGTGAACTAAAATGAACATCTCGGTAACTTGAATATATCTTGACAAATGTAGCCCCAAAGTGTGATCAGATTCAACAATTTAAATCATCCAAGTGATTGAAATCGCTCAGAAATGTTCACATATATCTGAGAGCTTTATTTTGGCCAGTTAATGATAAGAAAACACTTAAAGTTAAGAAGTGAACCGCGGGAATGTTATTAGCTTACTGTGAATAAAAATCAGCTCGACATTAGCTAACGTTAGTTAGCAGATCGCACGCTTTCGGGAGTCTCTGAGACAGTTTCTAATCGGGGACATTTTCATCAAGACCAAAATATTCCGACTACAGGCAAAATAACAGCGAGCCGGATCCTCTCGGCATAACTTTCTTTAAAAGATGGCGGGCATGGTAAAGCTGTGCATCGAGGCTGCCTTGAAGCTAACGCTAGCTCACTGTGGCTAACAGCTCCTCCATGTCTGCTCCACAGCCATAGCCATTGTGTGCACGCCGTGCGATGAGCTAACCGGTTAGCAGCACACCGAGCTTCAGCCTCGACCACATTATACACCCGGAAAAGAGCTCAAAAGCACGGTGACATGAACACCTCTCATCTGGGGTTGGAGCTGACCAAGCGGCGCTGGAGAGGGAGTAAAAAGCCCGCTTTGTTATATTGTTGCACAGCGCTGTGCATCAGAGCCAATCTGTGTGTAGCCACATTCAGCCGTGCATTCCCGAAAAACAATCAACATACACCATCAAAGCGGAAAATAAACTCCAATCCAAAGACATTCATCGTAAACACGTATCTGACACTTTATTACTTTCACTCCAAGCAGCTCCGGTAGCGTTTCCTTGCAGGTTTTCCGGCAGCTTTTTATTGCATCGAAGCGGCATAATACACGGCTGGCTCGACTCTGTGTGTGTGTGTGTGTGTTTCGCCCATGCGCAGTGGCGCACAGTTATGGTCCATATTGTGCTGATGAACTGCTGGCCTTCAGCCTACATGGCGTTTATAAACCGTGCTGCTTTCCGACCGCCTTCATCTCTCACACACACTCAACACCCGTGTTCATACAACTGAAACTGTTTTTCACATTTTATTCAGTTAATTCTTCAACCTATGTCGTATAATACAGTTAGTAGTTTGTTTGTTTTTGTTTCCCCCCTTAACCCTCGACGACGTAAATAATAACGATAACCACCGTTAGTTTACTGCCGTCTCTCCTATCGATGCTGCTACTCGATAAAGGATTATTTTATGTCGCCTGTGTTCTGCGCATGCGCTGAAGACGCCTTGACTCGGGCTCGATTACGAATGGTTTTGCTTTGTATAAGTAGGGCACTACATACCGTGTGAAGTCGATATTTTTGTACCCTACGTAGTTCACATGTAAACAGAATACGGAGTCATTTATAATTTAGCCATTTTTCTTGAATTCACATTGTGCTTGAAAGTTAAGCCTTTTCTCTGCACTTAGCGTTGTCTCTTTTTTCATAACAGCTTAAATGTATCCATAATATAAACAAAACATTTATTTTATTATTCCTTAAATACAGATTTAAGAACATTTGAAACGGAAGTGTAGCTGAGGTATCCAGTGGCGAGCTAATGAGCTAGCACAGCTCAGCTGAGCACATCGAACAGCTCCAGTTTACTTGGTTAGTTCAGTGATCTTAAGATAGCTGGGGTGATAAATGTTTGTCACTTATCACACAACAGTAAGTAGTTGTGTGTATGTTCAGATGTGTCAAGTTGCAGACTGAGCTGCAGTCTAACCTGAACCCATATCGTGTACACACCCACACACGGACTTGTGAATGAAGGAAGTTTACTGTTATTCGACTGGACTAAAACACACGTCGACTGTTTTTATGGCCATCTAGTAACGTTTAATAAAGAATATTTTCTTATAAATTTTGATCGTTCCAGAAGATCCCCTTAGTAATATTAAATACACATAAGCAGGCGGCTTTATGTTTCTTCTTGCTTAACATTGGCTGTATGACTTGCATTTCTTTCCTGCAACCTGTTTAATGAACTGTAACCATGGCAACAAAAAAGAAGAAACCAGACACTGGAACAAATAAAACACACTGGTCATCAGCACCAACAACTGTAAAATATCCTCCAGAGCTTAATTCATCCCTTCATTTTCACACATATTGCAGTCTTAATATATTTGTGGTGGCTTGGGAAATATCTTAACATATTGCCAAAAGTTTGTGGTCACCTGACCATTTCACCCATGTGGAGCCTTCTCCAAACTGTTCCCACAAAGGTTGT
>JAODXR010000017.1:12065750-12075948 GCA_028877395.1 Cathorops festae
AACAGAACGAGCCTTGGTCGTGTTAAGATCGCATCAGATCAAGTGGATAGATGCAAGTAGAGCATATGTACAGTGTCTACAGAGCTTATAGGACACAGGTAGAGTGTACAGTACACATCAAAGATCGAATGAGATAACACTGAACATAGAGCGTACACAGAAAATAATGGGTTTAGGTCGCACGGATTTCGCACGCGATTATGGGAAAACACAGCTGCGATCATAGTCGCGCGTGGTCACATGCAATTTTTCCAGATCGTCTTCAGTGAAATGGGGCCCTAAGGTTGGAACATAGACTTTTGATACAGCACGTGAAAACACAGCAGTTAATAAGGCAAAACTGAGTTCCTGGATTTATAGCAATTTGGAAAAAGTTAAAACTCATGGATGTATATCATTTTGGAAAAAAAAAGAATTAGTTTCATTTATGTAATCAACCAAAATGTTGATAGATATGAAGCTTGTAGTTGGACATGTTCAGACTTTTCTAATAAGCCATTTTAATCAAAGGATTTTTATTTTTTTAATTTTTGGGTCTGTGTAAAAAAAAGTCATTTTTCTCAAAACAATCAAAATGAATTTATCACATTATGGAAAAGAGCTCTTCATACATGTTCCATCATAGTTTTGATGTCTTCAGTATTGTTCCACAATGCAGAAAATAGTCAAAATACAGAACGACCTATGAATGAGTCGGGGTTTCTAAACTTTTGACCGGTACTGTATCTGAAAACAAAAATAATCATCAGACTCGCTATAGTATACATGGCAGTACGGTTGCAGATTTCTGAGTCACCTTCTCAAGTGATGTGCACTAATTTGAAAATTGACAAACATACAGTTGATCCACAAGAGGACACATATTGTTTTCCTTGGTTGTTTGCTGATTGTTACTTCAACAGAATATTACACAAAGTGTTTGCAACAACTTTGGAAGGGTGGAAAATGAGGAACTGGAGACAGGCTCTGCAATTCAAGGTGTGCTTTACCTTTATTTTCACTTTTCAGCATTTTTAATGCTCACATGCAGACACACACATGGGGAGATACAGCTTTCTCTCTTGGTACTGGCTATCTGAAAGACACAGAGACACACATGAATAGACAGCCAGTAATTAGACACAGGTATACCTCATCACACATTACCTGCTGGTTCAATCTGAGTCCTCACCATTCATAGCCAATGCTCGAGCACACCCTCACTGCCACATACCCCCACTGCCCAACTGAGGCCGGGGAGTTGTCTGGCCTGCAGCTGACTCCCCCCTGGTGGGAGAGGTAATCCACAACCACCATCTGTGCCCCTGGCCTGTGGACCACCTCGAATTTAAAAGGCTGAAGGCTGAAGGGCCAGATATCAATGAGTAATCCACACATTAGCATCCTTCAGGGGAAGCCACTGGAGCAGGGCCTGGTCAGAACAGAGGGTAAATGGGCATCCTAGCAGGTAGTACCAGAGAGTGAGGACTGCCCACTTGATGGCCAGACACTCTTTTTCTATGATGCTGTACTTTGACTCTCACATGGAGAGCTTGTGGATGATGTACAGCACCCAGTGCTCCTCTCCCTCCACCACCTGGGACAAAACTGTCCCCAGCCCTCTGTTTGATGTGTCAGTCTGTAAAACAAAAGGGAGAGAAAAGTCAAGAGAATGCAACAGCAAGCCCCCACACAAAAGAAGAAGAAGAAGCCTTTGTTTGTTACATGCAAACTCAGGCACAGTGAAATTCGTCCTCTGCATTTAACCCATCTAAAGCACTGAACACATGCATGCATACACACAAGTGAGCAATGAGCACATGCACATACCCAGAGCAGTGGGCAAAGACCAGATCAAAACTGCTTTTACCTGAGCAAAAACCCGTTCATACATCTCCATCCACCAGACCGGACCTGGTGCACTCTTTTTAGTGAGGTCAGTCAGCAGGCTGGTGACATCCAAAAAGTTAGGCATGAACTGGCTATAATAGCCAACCAGTCCCAGGAAGTGTCTCACCCCCTTTTTGGGCTTTGGTCTTGGGCAGGCCGCAATAGCTGCAGTCTTATCAATTTGGGGATGCACCTGCCCATGACCCAAGTGGTAGCCCAGATAGCATACTTCCACCCATCCAATTGCACACTTTTTTGGGTTTGCTGTGAGCTGTGCATGCCTCACTGCCCTCAGGACAGCCCTGAGATGTTGTACAGTAAATGCCACTGCCGATCATTACTATAAATAATGTCATCTAAAGGCAGTGACAAATGTATTGTGGGGATGGAGGATTCGGTCCATGAGACACTGAAACATCACTGAGACTCCAAACAACTCAAAAGGAAGGGTGACAAATTGGTTTAATCAAAACAGAGTGGAAAAGGCCATTTTCTCACTGGATAATGGAGTCAAGGGGATCTGCCAATATCCCTTTGTTAAATGCAGTGTTGAATAAAATCACTTTGCACCTAACCAATCAAGCAGTTTATCAATGCAAGGCATTTGATATGTATCAAATTTAGACACTGTGTTGACTTTTCTATAGCCCAAACAGAACTGGACCATCCTGACGGTCTTGGGAACCAAGACCACTGGGCTGCCCCAGTCACTGTGTGACTCCTCAATTACCCCCCATTTCAAGCATGGCCTTGTTCATCCTGAACCACATTTGTCTTGTACTTGGAGAGCCAATATGGCAGGCTGCACACAACCACCCCTGGGGGAGTCTCGATGTGGTGCTCTCTGAGATCAGTGTGACCAGGGAGGGGTGAGAACACATTGCAGAACACCTCCTGCAACCTGATAACCTATGCTTTCTGGGATGGTGAGAGGTGGTCTCCACAGGGGACCAGGGTGAATTGGGCTGCACCTTTTGTTCTTACCTCCAGACCCAACTCTGCTCTCTTTGGAACTACCATTGCCAGAGCCACAGGAACCTCCTCTCTCTAAGGTTTCAGGATCTTGAGGTGGTAAATTTGACATGTGTCACCTCTATCTGGACATCTGACCTCTTAGTCAACTTCTCCAATTCGCTGCATGACCTCAAAGGGCCCTTGCCACTTGGCAAGTAATTTTGAGCTTGATGTGGGCAGTAAACTGTCGACTTTATTGTCTGGTGCAAATTCCCTTAGCCGTGTCCCTCTGTTGTGCAGGCAGAATTGATGTTCTTGCACTTGTAGCAAATTACCCTGGGTTATGTGACTCAGTGTATGGAGTTTTGCTCTCAGGTCAAGAATATACTGAATTACATTTTTGCTTTGAGAAGATCCCTCCTCCCAATTTTCTATAATGATGTCTAAGATGCCATAGGGCTTGTGCTTATACAGCAATTCAAACTGGAAAAACCTGGCAGAGGCTTGTGGGACCTTGTGGACTGCAAACAACAGAGGATCTAGCCACCTGTCCCAGTTTGTAGGGTCCCTTTGAACAAACTTATGAATTGTGTTTTTAAGTGTTTGGTTAACTCATTGGACTAGCCCATCCATTTGCAGATGATAAAAACTAGAATGAATCAACTTAATCCCCAATAACATTTACAATTTGCATAGTTTGTGTGATACAAAAGTAGTGTCTTGATCAGTCAGGATTTCTTTTGGAATCCTGCCTCGGGAAATAATGCTGAAGAGTGCCTCCACAACACTGTGTGCTGAGCTATTGTGAAGAGGCACTGCTTCCAGGTATCATGTTGCATAATCCACTATGACTAACACAAATCCATATCCACATGCAGATTGATCTAATGGCCCAATGAGATTCATGCAAATTCTTTCAAAGGGGATTTTAATTAATGGTAATGGGCATAATGGAGCTTTTGGTGTGGTTACTGGGTTTATCAGCTGGCATTTGTGACAAGCTACACACCACCTGCTGACATAGGCATGAATCCCTGGCCAATAGAAATGAGCCATGAGATGATTTTGTGTTTTGTCCTGACCCAAGTGCCTAGCCAGAAGATTATGATGAGCTGCATGGAATAAAAGTTCCCTACAGCTCTTCAGGACCAATGACAGTGTCATCTCTTCTTTGGTTTGAGTGTTTGCGCCACTCAATATAGCCTGTCCTTAATAATACAAAAATACGAAAAGGAAAGTGCAATGTTAGGCTGGAGTTTATGGCCATCAATTACTTTCACATGGTCAAAAGCATGCCTCAGAGACTCATCATGCATCTGTTGTAATGGGAAATCCACTGAGGAATTTCCCAGAGAGAAAGAAGAAGGACTGTTCTCATTCTCCATATCCTCATGACGCAGAGCTGATGCAGACGGAAATTGGACTGCCTCTCCAGCAAACTTTGTGATGGGATTCTCCCTTAACATACTACTGCAGGACCCATCCCCTACTAACTTTTTAAACCCCAGCCAATCTGTCCCCAGCATAAGTGGATGGGTGAGTCTTGGATTAACCATCGCCTCCACACTATGCTTTTCTCCCTGGAAATTAATAGTGATGGGCCTTAATGGATATTTGTGAACATCCCCATGTCCACACCTCACCCTCACCAATCATGCATTTCCCAGAGCCCCGCAATGAATCAGGTTTTGATGCATGGAGGTCTAATTACCACCAGAATCTACCAAAGCCTGATGTGTACCCCCTTGAATATTCACAGAGAATCAATACACTCCCACTCAATCAGGGGAAGCCTGCAGTGCATCAGAAATGTGAAGCCTCCTTGCAAAAGTGCTGATTTCGGGAAATCCCAGCCTTCCCACTATGCTGACAGACCTGCCTGGGCTCACTCCCGGTTCTGGTAGGCATGGATAAGTCCACCTGTGGAGAGAGAGGGTTAACAGCAGCACAGACACAGAAGGAGAAGGGAGGGAAGAAACATGAGGACAGAAATTAGTGCGGGGAGTGGGTTTTGCAGGAATAATGGACAGTGAGTATATTTCCTTCTGAGCACCTGCTGATTAAAAAAAATGAATGTATGCACTAATATATGCAGTACAGCAATTATGCCTAACTGTGCATTTCAACATTATGTGAAAAATAAGTTGTGATCTCAAGAAAAGAACTTTTGTTATTTTAGGATTACAAGAAGGAAAAAAAAACCTCATCAAATTCTGGATTGCATAGAAAACAGAAATGGTCCTGTACATTGTAGATAGGTCTACATTGTCTGCATTTTAATTTTATATGTTTTTAGAAATTGGTTTGATTTAATTATGATTATTTACTTTACAGCAAGATCTTGACTGTTGTGGCTTGTTTTTAAATCAGCCCCAAAATGCCACCAGCTTTTTACAGCCTCAACCTTGTTCCAAAACTAGCACAGTATAGTGTAACCCTGGCAACCCTACCAGCACTGTTTTCCCATGATGCACTCTCTGAGAGAAATGGAGTCAAATAGCATATGAAGGGACCAGTACAAGTCCTACATTTATATTTACTTTAAATAATTATATTTATTATTAATATTTACATTTATATTTACCATCTATATTCAACACTTATATTTTCAATGGTGCAGTGTCGCCTCACAGCAGGCAGGTTCTGGGAAGTTGACTGGGGCCATTCTATGTCTAGTTCTGCATATTCTCCATGTGAATTTGTGAGTTTCCTACAGGTGCTCTGGTTTCCTCCCACAGTACAAAGATATGAAGATTGGACCAACTGGCTACTCTAAATTGCCCATAGGTGTAAATGGCTGTCTGTTTCTCTGTGTTAGCTGCACGATTGCTGGGCTTCATGTGACATCACATCCACCTCATTAGTTATTTAAAACTTTAGCTGGTGGTCTACCAAAGCTCAATTGACAAAGTGTTTTTATGGAGAAGGTGCATTGCTCGCATGAAAAATGCCTTATGCTTGCGTTGTTTTAGGCTGTTTGAATTTATCAAACCTTGAAACTGATAAAAGTTTATTCAGGGTTCCCTGTGAGCTAATAAAAAAGGGTGAACAAACACAGGATTTCACAAAAAGTATTAGTACCTTTGGAAAGTGGTCCAAGGTATAACAACCAGTGAACCGGTGATAGGGTCATGGTTGTCGAAGGCTCATTAATTCGCATGAGGCACGGGAACTAGTCCATATGGTCCAATCTGATAGAAGAGCTACTGTAACACAAACTGCTGAAAAATTTCATGCTGGCTAAAACATAAAGGTGTCAGCATTAACTTTTTCAGCAGTTTGTGCTACAGTAGCTCTTCTGTGGTATTGGACCATATGGACTCGCCTTTGTGCCCCATGTGAATCAATGAGCCTTCAACACCCATGACTCTGTCACTGGTTCACTGGTTGCCCTTCCTTGGACCCCTTTTGATAGGTACTAATCACTACATACTGGAAACACCCCACAAGATGTGCCATTTTGGAGATGCTCAGATCCAGTCATCCAGCCATCACAATTTGGCCCTTGTCAAAGTCGCTCAGATCCTTATTGTTATGGGTCCCAGACTGTGGTACCACATGAACAAAGTATGTATCTGTAAAAACAGATAAAATTTAGTAGCAATGATGACATGGAGTGCTTGGTCTATTGGCCAAATTGCATCTAGGGTGTGGGTGGAAGGCCATACCTGAGGCTACCCAAACCACAACAGCTCTGGCCACAAAGTTTCTGCCTAGGTGCCGCTTACATTTTTCCCATCATTCTCACAAAATTCATGAAAAATAAAATACTGTGACTGTCACATACTTTAGTGGGGATAATATTCAACCCTCAAAAAATTTCTGCTTATTAAATTAACATAAATATAGTCACACACTTTTGGGTGCACTACACACTCCCCCACAAACAAAAGTGGCTCCTGACACTTGCAATTAATAACAAAACTCTAAATAAACCTTTCATTTTCATTAGCTCTGTAAACTCTCAAAAATATATGAAAATACTTGAACTTGTTTTATGCTCATAATCTAACACCATGTTACTAAAGGTACCCATGTTTAAGTGTACAATGTGTATGGTGTTTAATAACAGTGAAAAGGATAGGTGAATGGCAGGTAAGTGGGAGGAATTATGGGTGTGGGTTAGAATGAATGGAAGTGAGGTTGTGGGTACTCATGAGTATAAAATGTGGGCTGAGTTGCTATTGCGCTGACAATGAGGCATGGCTGGTAAATTGGTTGACCAAGGGAGGTATAAGTTAACATCTGGCCAGGGTGCCTGTCTCTGGTAGACCTCCTCAGTGTGAGCTGAGTGTCAGGCTGAGTCTCCTGGATCACTCCCTCTGGGATGTTAACCTAAGGCCACTCTTGCTCCTCATGAGGCTGGTGTTCCCGAGCACAAGGCTCACTGTCATCTTGTACCTCTTGTTCTTCCTCATTGACACTTTCACTTTCATATGCAGGCTCAACAGCAGTGGCTTCCCCTGTGTGAGTTTCTGTCTGCTTAAGGTGTTCTGATGTCTCACAGGTAAGTTGGTGAGGCATAATGTTTTCATATTTCTGTGTTGTTCTTGGCATGTGCAACCAATAACATGGTCTTTCCTCTTCTTTGTCTGATTCATTTGTGTCATGGTTCTGTGTCTGTTCAATTGCACTTACTGGTCTTGCTGACTTTTTATTTCTCCTTTGTGACTTTACATGTGTGTTTTCAGCTGGTGGCTCTACAGGTAAGTAATTTACTTGGAGCAATAAATTTTGGTGAAGTGTGTGGATTTCTGTGGTTTTCTCCTTTAACGCCCAGATTTTTCCAAAGGCAGGATTTTTCTGTTGTTCTCTTATGAGTTCATTGTGGTTGATTACTGGAAAATATTCTGTGAGAGTTTGCGGGTGAGATGCAATGTTGAGGACTGCTATCCATGCTACCTCTCCCGATGCAGAAAGTGTGTCTGCATCGACATTCAGTCTGCCTAGTTTATACCTTATCACAAAGTGGAAATCTGTGAGCTGCCCTACCCAGTGATGGCCTACTGTGTTAAGCTTAGCTGTGCTCATCACATAAGTGAGGGGGTTATCAGTATAGACAACAAAATGGGTGGGGGGGCATAAAATAAGTAAGCCCTGAATTTTTCACACACTGCCCACTTCAAGGCTAAAAACTCAAGCTTGCCACTGTGAAATGGTAGCTCTGCTCTGCTGTGGTTAGTGTGCAGGACCCAAAACTGATCATCCTCATCTTCCCATCCTGGTTTTGATAAAGGACTGGTCCAAGGCCCTATTAGGAAGCATCAGTGTGGACTATGAAGGGATGGTTAAAGTCTGGGTATGATAAAACTGGAGGGTTGATTAGAATGTTTATGAGGTGCTCAAGGATGTGCTGGTGCTCACTAGTCCACTCTACTGGGGTGCATGAAGGGAAATGAGAGCCCTTTGTTTTTTTTCCCTGATAGGCTTGGGTGGTGGTAAACTGGACTTTACCTGGAGCAGCTCATATAGCGGTCTTGCTATGCATGAAAAATCTTGTACATATGCTCGATAATAACTCAGGAAACCTAGAAGCCATCTGACATCCCCTACTGTCTGTGGAGTTTTCTCTTTCAGAGTCTGCACTGCTTCAACATCCTTAGGATGCAGTCTCACCCCATTTGCAGACACCAGCTGTCCAACATACCTGAACTCCTTCCAGAATAACTCACACTTTTCTGGCCTCCACTTAATCCCATGGCACTGTAGGGCTTGAAGTGCATGCCACAACACCTCAACATGCTCTTCAAAGGACCTGGAGAAGCAGAGGATATCATCCAGATAGGGAATAGAACATTATTATTTTTTTTAATTTCCCTGAGAGAACCCACCCAAAGGGATCAATAAAGTAATATCTAATCTAATCTAATCATTCCTCAGTGTGTCAAGCATTTTCTCCATATGTCTTTGAAAGGCTGCTGGTGCATTTGTCAGTCCGAAGGGAATCCTTACCCATCCATATAAACCCCAAGGGGTTGTGAAAGCAGTTAGGTGCCTTGAGCCCTCGACAATGAAGCCCTGGTGATAGGCTTTGCCCTGGTCTAAGATGGAAAACCAGCTGTAGCCTCCAAGTGAATTGATCAAGTCCTGTATGTGGGGGATGTGATGTCTGTTGGGTATAGTCTTTTTTACTGAGCAGTCTATAATCGATGCAAAGATGCAACAACCCATATTTTTTCCTCACACAAACAATAAGTATGGCATATGGGGACTGAGACTTAACAATCCACCCTTTCACTAACAACTCTTGGATGTATTCTTTTACTTCCTTGTGCAGTGGCTTAGGGATTGAAGCATAAGCCTTTTGAATAGGGATGTTGTCCTTGAGCCTGATTAACATCTGAAGAGAAGGGACACACCCAATGTCATTGCTGTCATGGGTGAATACTGCTGACTCCTCATGCAGCATTTCCTCAACTAACCTTTGCTGCACAGGATTGAGATGATTTAGGTCAACAGGTGGTTGCCAAAACTCAGTCAAGGGTGGTGTAGGAGTGGAGACATTCACTTCAGTCCTAACAGCTTGAGCTTGTGACAACTTGCCTTGTTGTATCTCTAGCCTTCCCACCTCATTGACCTTGACTATGTGCTGAATAGAGCCCAACTGGGTTCTCTTTGGGAGAATGATATCATGCTTAGTGTGGTTGGAGATGGGCATGTGGACAAGTGGCCACCTGCTGTTACTGATAAAGATCAGTATATCGAAGAGGCCCTCTCCAACACTGAACTGTTATAAGGGTGTACTTTCTTCTGAGGGTTCATAAAAGATGAGAGGGGTGGATGCATCAAGGGTAGGTGGTACTCTGCACTGTACATGAACTGTTTTTCCTGCTGGTATGCTCACATCCTCTTTACCTACTCTGATCATGGCAATGATGTCATTTGGTGGTTTTGGACCTGGGTGAAGCTAGCCACAGCTTTTGCTTGTCTTATTCCACCCCAAGTGCTCTTTGTAGAAGACTTATAACCATGGCATGTGTTTCAGCAGAGGACTGTGGCCCACTAATCATTTCATCAAGAAGATTAGAGCAGGGGTGCCAAACATATGGCTTGCGGGCTGGATCCAGCCCACTAGATGGTTTAGTCCAGCCCCAGACTTGTAGAGAAAAAAAATTCTAAGGATGTAAAAAAAAAAAAGTATCTCTCTAGCACATTCCTGTGATGACTTGTGAATTTTTAAAGAAATAACCAAAATGCTCAATTCAGCCACTAGGGGGAGCCAAAAAAAAGCAGCACTGACATAACAAGAGATCAGGAAATAAACAGCACATTTTAGCAACGTGTCCAGATATGCTGTTTGATTCCATGAATGGCAGTCTTGCCTCACCACTATTAAGTTGCTATCAAAATTATCAAGAGTGATACCCCCATTACC
>JAODXR010000017.1:12760626-12773109 GCA_028877395.1 Cathorops festae
TATACACATATTTAGTGGGATCCCTTCTGAATTATTATCAATAGATTTCTTTCATACATAAATTTACATAGAAACTATACAGAAAACCACTTCCTGTGTAGTTATGTACATACAGTCACAATCAGAAAGAAAATCTCAAAACCAGCACAAATTAGTTTACCTTTCCCTGAAACACATGAGAGAAACCTGATGTCAGCATACACTTTCTATATATACATTTATATAACTGTACTGCTGCATCCGAGCTGTAACAGTATGCTCGGTATTTCCATTATCATTGTTTATATAGTTTATATACTGTATCTCTACACAGGTATTCAAGGCACTTGATATACATTTACATGGGTAGAATACAACTGTGAATACATTCTGGGGTTTTTTTGTTGTTTGGTTTTTTTACAACTATTTAGTATGGAATTTCTATTGTAATGCATGTTTCAGACGAGTATTTCATAAAGTCAGTCTAGAGGAATGTGTGTGTTTAGGAATGATGGCTGCATTCTTTCCTCCTCAGATCTGATAGAGCTGATAGAGAGAGGTGAAAGAGGACACACACATTGTACAGTGTGACAGAAGGACAGAGCATAAACAGAGATGTAGGCATAGCACTTCCTGTGTTTGTTTTTCAGTGTGTGTGCCTGTACCGGCTCTTAATATGGTTCTTCAAGGAGTTCATTTGTCTAGCTAAGGGTTCTCAGCTTCCAAAAAGGGGGTTAGGTTGGACAGGGAAGGAGTTCCAAACTGTTCCAAAAGAGTTTCACTTTAATGGTTCCATACTCAGAGGAAAGGACTCTTAAGGCTTCTATATTTTACCCTTTGGTGAAAGTATGTGAATACTTACGCTGTAATTTTAACATTAACATTATCAAGCCTCTTTGAATCTCAATTTTATGACCTAAACATATATATACTGCTGGAAGAATGTCAGAGATGGCAAACAGATAAAAGAGATCACAAAGAACTTTTACAAAGCAATGACTCACAGAAAATATTTACAGTCATCCCTAATCAAATATATTTAATCTATGTCTTGGCGACTACATGTTATCGTTATAAACAATACAATCATAGTTATCAATTGTGTTCATGACGTCAGTGCATTTTCATAACAAACAGACAGCAGCTAACAGAGCTGTCACTGAGTCATGTGACCACAGCTTTCCATATCTGTGCTGAAGAACATGCTGAAATGAGAGGCAGGAACAGAACGTATGGGTGGACACACATGCTTTCATGAACAAATTCCATCATCTGCCTGCCAGATGCGAAGAATGACAGAAAGTGTGTCCAAAAGCCCACACTTAGTCAGTCGCTTTGTCAAAAAATGACATTTCAGCATGGCAGTAATGATGAGGGACGATTTCACTCAAATACTGACAAGATGGACAAAGATGGAAAACTGACATTCTCAACTGCCCCTCTCAATCCATACACATTCAGTGGTTAAGACGAATGCAAGAGCATCAAGATAGTTCTACGTGACAAGACAGAGCATAGTTTTGCTTTTTTATTATTTATTTATCAGTGCAGTAACATTGTGCTGTTATATATAAGCTCTAATGCAATTCAAATCAATAAAGTATACACACAGAAATGTTATACAGGAGACAATAATTTTATGTAAATCAATTATGCTCTTTTATATAAGTCACCAAGTAGAAATTAGTGCTTGTTTGTAGAAATGGATGAGAAATACAGCCACTTCAGGGCAGAAAAATCTCCTATACTGCATAAACAGTGGTATTATGTTGCTAATATTATTATGATATTATTGCACTGTGTGTGGGCATGTGTGTATAGACATACCTGCAGCTGCTCAGGTTTCACCGTTAGCCAAACCTGTCAGGAAATCAGAACAACTTATTAACACACACAAATAGTTGTGCGCTGTTCATCACACACACATGCACACACACGCACATTAAAGTGTTGTTGTTTTTTTTCAAGTAATAATATTTACTCAGTTCAAGCAGGTAAAAATCCCAGATAGAAAAATGAACAATCATTTCATAGATGAAATTGTTGATATGAGAATGAGAGAATGCATTGCATGGCATATGATTTATCTTCATAATATTCTAATATAATACTTACTTATTACTTATAATACTCAAGCTTGCTTTTCTTATGTAGTGAATCTGTTCTGGGACTGCAGTGTGTGTGTGTGTGTGTGTGTGTGTGTGTGTGTGTGTGTGTGTGTGTGTGTGTGTGTGTGTGTGTGTGTGTGTGTGTAAGAGATACAAGGAGCGAAGCATGCCACCCTTTTACAATATACAGAATTAATTTATAACATGCATCATCTGTGAAATATTGCTTTTTAGACTAAAATAACATCCATAATCCAGCTACTTGAAGAAAGCGGTGATTATTTTCATACTGTGAATGATGTTGGGTTATAATACGAGTGCTCTTTTTCCAAGTCCTTCACAGGTACAGTAGCCAAATGATATAATTGAGGGCCCCTGCTTCTACCAAGTGTCAGGACACACCAAATCACACTGGATTTAAAAAGAGAGAAATGAGACATTTTCTACCCTCAAGCAACTGGCAGCATCTTAGCGCACTGCCACAGACACTGATCCAGTGCTCGGCTCAAATCCCTAACACTGCTCTGTCCCTAAAATATTTAAAACTACTTATTATTTTTATATTATATGTAATTGCTCTAATAATAATGCATACACTAATAATGAGAATATTCTCATTGCAGTGAGTGTATGTCATATATGTTTGCTATGCACAATATGTTCTGTAACACTGGCCTATATGAATTGGATTTGCTTTGTGTCTTCAACTCATTTTTATTTTTATTTATGTTGTTGCTTTAGAAATGAAGCCTGGCTGAGGCAGACCAAATTCCAATTAAGTGCCTGCTGAGTGTTGGTTTAAGTCCACCATTATGGAGATGTGCTCCATCTCACCAGAGAGAGCGCCTTTCTCCAGATCAACCCTCTCTTACAGCTTTCTGCACCCGTTTTAAGTGATCAATACAGTATTAATGTGCGGTCCAGCTGATCTTATGCGGATCTTTTTTACATAAACCACCGCAAATATACTTCAGATAAGAGCTGCTCACTGACTTTTACCTTTGCTCTGTAATTTCCTGATATTATTAGTAATATATACCAAGAAATTACAAAACATGGGCAAGTTTCAGCTATAATACTTTATGAAATTCACTGCTTTATCCAGTAGAGCGTGATATTATTATTATTATTATTATTATTATTATTATTATTATTATTATTATAGAAATGATGAATGCTGTTCCCTTCAAATGCGCATGCTGTCGTGCGTATGGCGATGTAAGATTGATTTGTGAAGCTAATTTAAGTCCCATAAAATCATTTGTTCTTCACTCTCCCTTTGGCGAGCTTCACCCTGTCCGTGTCTCAGAGTTTTATCTCCAAACAACTTCCATGTTCACATCGCGCAGTCTGGTGCACATGTGTCCTATGTTTTGTTTTCTTGGTATTTTTTTTTTTCCCTTCAGTGAGCCTCCTCAGAGGTGTAACATAGCCTAATTTGTTGTGGGTCCAGGCTTGTTTTTAACTCTGAGCGAATTTCTATGATCTCGGTCTCTGAGTGCGTCCAACGCAATTAGCACATGTGCTCGAAATAGATGGTGGTTTGTGCGCAGTAAAGTGACAGAACAGTGACAGGCCATCTCAGCACGCATGCGCTCCTGCCACAAGTTACTTTTATCAATCAGTCAATCAATCAATCAGTCATCTTCCGCTTCCTGTTTGCGTTTTGGACGTCTGAAAATATGAATCAGGTTTACGTTTATAGGCTAGTATTTAACACACACACACACACACACACATAGCCAGAGTGATTAGAAGAAATTATTTGCAATCTCAAAAAAATATTCCTCTTGTAGTAGAAACAGGCTGGATCAGGGATTAAGAACACCCTACCTTTAAACTAGTGAGTACAACAGGAAGTTTGCAGCAACAATCGAGTGTGCAAAAGGCCAATATTCTGGCATGAAAGTCAGCTTTATTTATGGCCCCTGTTTATGAAGCGCAGCACACTATACAGGGGGCTGCAAAAGTAGGCATACTGTAATGAAAAACAAAATGTTTGCACACAATGTTAGTATTAAATGAAATCTAGGACCATTTTTATAATACTGGAATAATCCTTACTTACTGTACTGTCCTTACTTTTGCAACCCTACTAGATTCTCACAAGAGCGTGGGTTTTTTTCCTCTTGTTGTTGTTTTGTTGTTTGTTTATTTGTTTATTTTATTACTTGTTTGATTTATTGTTTTATGCATGCACTTGCATTATTTCTGCTCTGTGAGTGCATGATGTCTCTGGTGTCTACAGTGTGCTCAGGCCCTGCATTTATCCTCCTTATGAAGATGTTATCACTCAATAATTTCACAAATTGATTCTTTTTGCTTAAGGCTGAACTAATTGCACGTTCTACTTGTAATGACTGTGGGCTACTTTTTATTATTTTTTTTGTATTATTATATTTTATGTTAATGTGTGAGTGCTGTGCAGTATCCCGCTGTACTCTTGAGTGTGGTGTAGCAGCCTGTAAGACAGTGTCAGATATTTTGCCCATGCATCTCTCACGACTATGAGTTCCATTAAGAGCGATTAGATGATGTCCATTGAAAGTTGCTGATCCATAGAGAAAACGCCAGCGGATAAAAGGCGATTTCGAGTGACCTTTTCGTCCCTTTCACACCAATCTGAGCTCCTCAAATAGTTAGGGGATCAAATCGGACAAAAGCCCCCTCCTCTTCCCTTTCAGCTCCAAACTACTCAAAGCGACAAAAAAAAAAAACCTCCACCGGCTGTTCAGGGGAGAAAGCAGGGAAGAAAAGCATCCGAATAATTGGGCGCAAGCATCTCACATTTATTTACAGCAAAATGGACGAATCGTTAGATTGTTGTTTATTATAACCGAGATATTTTGATCAATACTCAGTGATTTAATCAGGAAAGTGTACTTCCTATAAATGGCATCTCATTTTAATCATTATAAGTTATTAAAGTCAGAATTGTGTACCAGAATTTCCTCTATTTTGACCAATAAGAAGTATATAGCAATTAAAAAAAACTCTCTCAATAAATATTAATATATATAAATATTCCATTTGTGTATATTTATAAATACATTAAGCATGTCGTGGGTGTGCTTAATAACACCTATACCAATCATGTGTAATTCAGACAGTCATATCTGTGTATGCTGGCTACTATAATTACTATATAAAAATAACTTTTATAATTTTCCATCATTGAAGACCAGTCATACATTAAAAAGCTAGAAGGTGTTTTTAGTCACTATCTTCTGGGATTATGGTGTAAATAAATAAAAAAAAAAATATATATATATACATAAGACATTATGTTCCAGTTTTGTTCTTGTTCATTTGTTTTGGGATATGGATATACTGTAATATTTTTGGCATGAAATAAATTTTTTGAGAGGTTTCTTAAATAAATAAATAAATAAATATATTACAACAACAACTTGGTAATTTTTAGACCCGTTGTTGTTGTTGTTGTTGTTTTTGCTGCATGAAGCCATCAAAAGTCCATGAAGTGTTAGTTATGCCTTTAACTCACTAAACTTAGTCGGCTTTCGTGCTCAGTACGAGGTCACGATCAAATGTGGTATTTTATTACCTTAATAGTTCTTCCTAAAGAGGTAATGACTTTAGACGACGTGCTGAAGAAGGAATGCGGATCTTTATTTTTAAAAATAATAAAGAACTGTTTAGTTTAATATCGAGCTAGGTAAGTGTACGAGGGCTTACTTGCATGCACCTATAGGTTCATAGAGTCACAATTATTCTGTCAGCATTTTAATAAATGCACAGACAAACCGTGGTATGCGTAAAGACACCTCTCTGCTGCTGTTTGAAATAAGTTCACTAAAAAAAACTGAAAGAAGTAGTTTCACAAACATGACGGGATTAGCAAAACTGCAGAACTGCTTTATTTTAATCTGTTAATCAAATGCAATAAAACAGAAGTATTGCCTATTACAGCAATTAAAGTTTCATTTTATTATCATTAGCCTGTTTTTTTTTTCTCAGCTGTCGTTGTTTCATTTTCAGCCACTTGTACAAGTTCAGAGCGGCCATTTATTTATTTATCTAGTTAGTTAGTTAGTTAGTTAGTTAGTTAGTTAGTTATGAATTCATACATACAAGTGTCTTACTCTATCAGCAGAGCCAATGCTGAGATTGAAAATGGGCTCCCTGTAATAATTTTCCATCAGTCTGCTTTTTCCCAGACGATATGACTTTAAACCCACATGAACAGGCTGAGTGCTTTAAACACAGGACTAAATAAACCATTTGCTGTTTCCTCAACTTTCTTTCAGCTGGATAACTCGATCGTTTAATTGTGCCTTTAATCCGTTGACATTACAAACACACTGCTATTGATCTGCTCATTATGTGCTCAGACGGGCACAGGTGAGACTTTCAAAAAGTGATTTTGCGCTCAGATGTTCATCAAGCTCGCTCTAAATGGATTAATAGCCCCTCGGTAAATAAAGTTAGAGGCATGTGGGGAAAGCAAGCCCGGACTGATCAGTAGATGCGCACGGAACAAGTACGGGTCGCAGCTTTTCACCTGCACATGAGGCATCAGGTTCAGACTCACTTCTACATCTCTATAGTCTTCATCGCGAGGCGGCATGGAGATGAAGCGATTTTGCGACTTAGGTGTCTAGTCAGTGATGTGATGAAGCCTATCAAAGACTGAATTTGCTTACCTGTGTGCTTGGAGCCGGATTCCAGGGAAAGGTGTTGCAGTGTAGCAGCGGCGTCCACTTCTCCTTCTTCTCCTCTCCTCTCCTCTCCTCTGTCGCTGTTCCGCTGCCTGCGCCTTGCGCTCCCATTCGCTGCCCCTCTCCCTCTCTCGCCTCTCCCTCGCTCTCTTCCCAGTCTGTGGAGGAAAATCTTGATGATACACTTACAGAAGTTTGCCCTTTGTCTGATTTAATCCCGTTCGTTTCACCTTTTTTTTTTTTCCAGAGGACAGAGGGCAGAGCAGTGCGTTTGCGGGTCGCTTACAGACCAGCCGAGCCGAGCCGAGCCGAGCCGCAGACACTCTCTCCTCTTTCACCAAAACCGCCGCGTCGCGGGCTTTTGATCTTCTTTAATGTCTCACTTCCGAAACAATGTTTTGCTCTAATTTGTCGGTCTGCGCGTCTACATGTGGTTTTATATCTAATATCATCTAAACATCGGTATTTAACAATTCACACAAATCAAATATCTTACAAATCAATTCATTTTAAAAACATTGTTTCCGAACTAATAACCGAACTTGTGCCAAATGTTGTGAACAACTTCTCTTACCAAAGGCAAGCTGAGTTTTGTATTTTTTTAATATATGTACACACACACACACACACACACACACACACACAAATAAAGCACATCACAATAAATGCTAAAAAAAAATCCTCAGCAATATCTTCTAAAATACCCGCTGACAATACATTATTCAGTCCTATTTCCCTGTAATTGTCTAGCTACTGTACGCTAGATGGCAGCCCGATCCAGACATTATAAGGCTGTAAAGCCTGGAGTGAAGCGCGAGCTTCAGGATTCATGCACAAAAAAAGCCGGTTTGCTTTGCCATGAGGCTACAACACGAACTTCCGTCCTTATTAGATCAATAAAACAACACCGGTAAATAATAACACCTTTTACGTGTCAAAACATTAGGCTTCTCCTTCTGTGTCCAAACTATCGACCTTTATTATTATTATTATTATTATTATTATTATTATTATTATTCCTCTCTCCATCATGATATCGCATCCCATTAGATTATATAGACGCTGTTTCTGCGGCCAAACTGGCAGCAGCTCGCGCGCATCCCAGTACTTTCACTTCGTCTTTTGCGCCTCATTGAGAACTGCACGTCTAATTTTATTGTAGATGATCGGATGGATGTGATTGCGAACACTTGGTGATGGAATCATTAAGCGATAAATGTGTGCTGGATGTGGAGGTATACCGCTCACAGATCTATCGGGGCAGCCTACATTCATAGCCTAATTAAGACTACAGCTTTGAACAAAGCGTCCCAAAACTTTCAGGGGTTCGACTCGAGCCCCTTTTCACCCCGCGCCACTATTTATTTCACGTGCGTTGTGCTCGCCCTTAGCTTTTCACCCGGTCTGACCGGGGTTTCTTCCTCTTTAGCGACAATAGACGGTCCATTCTAATCGGGTTTCAAAGTAAATAGCGGCGCAGGGGCAGCGCAATGGAAATCGCGCTTGTCAGACACCCCCCCTTCTCTCTCTCTCTCTCTCTCTCTATCCCTCCTCCCTCCCCCCAGTCGTAGGTAGCAAGGAGCGAGGACTCTAACCAATGGAGTGAAGGAGGCTTGGCTAACCTTAGCCTCCCATTTTCTCTCTCCCCCCTCCATGCAGGGTTCTGACCAGTCAGTCGCCTTTGATTATCAGTTGCCAGCAGCCCCTCTCTTGGCTCCTTGACACGAGCACCATATAAGGCGCAGCGATCTCCATAGAAACGTGTCAGTTTCAATAGTAGTGTCAAAGTTCACTATATACAGACATTCGCGCAGATCTCCGTTTCGGAAACGCTGCTCCACTGGTCCTCCCGTTAAAGCGCATTCATTTTTGCTGGGGTCTCCTGCTTCTTGCATATTCTATTAGTTGGTTTTTTTTTCCCTCTCTCTCTCTCCCTCTCTCTCTCCCTCTCTCTCTCTCAATCTCTCTCTTTATCCTCGCTCCGTTCCGACTGGAGAGGTGAAACTGCAATAGGCTCTCGGGCGACGTTGTTTTTTCTGCTGGACCAGATGAGCTTTATTCATGAACATAGATAGAGAATTCCGCTCCTCAGTGTTTCCTTCTCTCCAACCACGAAGACGGAGAAAGGAGCGGAGAAGGGGAAAAGAAGGGAATTTATTTCGCACTGCACTTTGGATCTCGGAACCACCGACGAGTTTTTTTTTACATTTTTAATTTCGCCGTCAATGTGAAGAATATTTATTCAGATATTTTTTAAAAAGAAAAACTGATTTCCGTTCCGTCTGGCTTCGCTTTCTCTCCGAGACCGGGGCTCCCGAATGGCTGACTGCGAGCTACCTTGGAACTGGCCTCCCGACAACTGCATATCCTAATCGGGTGCCTTTTTCTGCGACTCTCCGCATGCTGTTTTGAATGTACCGATTGTTTTAGGTTTTTTCTTCTTGTTCTTCTTGTTCTTTTTTCTTCATATGAGATTGACCGCTCCGGTTTGACTTCCGCGCTGCCGTTTCCGTCCGCGATTCTCCCCTTTGCAAGCTCCGACGTCCGAGCGACCGGTTCGCTTGAAAGCACTTTTCGGGCCCGAGATATGGCAATGGTAGTTAGCGTCTGGCGCGATCCGCAGGAAGACGTGGCCGGAGGAGCGGCGAGCGGCCCGAACCCCGCAGCGCAGCCGGCGAGGGAGCAGCAGCAGGCGGCGTCGGCGGCACCGCACACCCCGCAGACACCCAGCCAGCCGGGAGCGCCGTCCACCCCAGGCACGGCCGGAGACAAGAGCAGCCAGAACTCAGGCCAGAGCCAGCAGCACATCGAGTGCGTGGTTTGCGGAGACAAATCGAGCGGCAAGCACTATGGCCAGTTCACCTGCGAGGGATGCAAAAGTTTCTTCAAGCGGAGTGTCCGGAGGAACTTAACGTATACGTGCCGTGCCAACAGGAACTGTCCTATTGACCAGCACCATCGCAATCAGTGCCAATACTGTCGGCTCAAGAAGTGCTTAAAAGTGGGCATGCGACGGGAAGGTGAATATAGCTATATTTTTTCTTCATGCAGCACACCACTCTCCCATTCACAGGCTCACAGAACCGCCTTATGTAAAAGATTGCACGCAGCACACTAGAAACAGCAATTTAGACCTTTTTTTTTTTTTTGACTGATTGCTAAAGAGTGTCAGAAAAACCGAGACACATCAGTCAGTCAGTGCATGCCCAACAGACAGAGAGGCATGCTCCAAACAGAAAGCATTTTGTTTACTCTGTGTAATATCACGCAGCTTAGCCCATAGGCTAGATACCTCCATTTCAACTCAATTACATGAGATGTAAGTGCGATCCCTTAACTCTTGCTGTGTGTGTTAAGTGAGCATAGTGTAGTAATTGTGTATATATACAAGATTTTATAGAGGCCTACTAACTCATGTGCATAGAGAGCGCGGTTTGTATTATTACTGAAGGAAGTTGTTTTGTGTGTGTGTGTGTGTGTGTGTGTGTGTGTTTAGAGGCCTGTCCCAGTCTCAAGCATTATGAACAAAGCGTTATCAAGTTGTGCTGAACGTCTTTGTACTGTACAACAAATATATTTTTCTCCGATTTACTCTTCTTTCTCTTTGATGTCAGATTTAGCGAATTTAATCTGGAATTCTTTCAACTCGGAAACACAACAGAGCCTATTTGTCCTCCTCGGTCGATGGCTAAGCTAAATCAGAGAGTTTATCTCACACACCCAATGTATTGTTAGCTATAATTCTAAAATATATCTCCATTTTGATTACATTTTAATAGTGCTGAGATGTCGAGACTGTAGAGTAAGCTATAGGCTATTAATGCGGAGTAGGATTTGAGCAATGCCTTTAAAAGCTCTGTATAAATCATCAAGACTCACAATCAGTCGTGTAAATATTGCATTGAATATCAGTTTGTCGCTGTAGTGTGTGTGTGTGTGTGTGTGTGTGTGTGTGTGTGTGTGTGTGTGTGTGTTTTCATGTATAGCTTTGTGCAGGGATATAAATGTAAAAATCAGCATTCATATTTATAACCTAATTTCAGCTGATTGAATCTGTGAACACTTCAAATACATCACAGGTTATAAGTTTTAAAAGCAAGTATTACTATATTTTAATAAACTAATAGTGCAGTAAATACACTCCAGAACATTTACTATATGTCAGTTGTAAATACAGAGGTAGGCTATTTTATTATTATTATTATTATTATTATTATTATTATTATTATTATTATTATTATTATTATTATTATTATTATTTAAATAAACAAGCTTCCACACAAATGATGTTTCTCAGTTCTGGATGCACATTTCCTCTCTTTCTCTCTCTTTTCGTCAGCGGTTCAGCGAGGAAGGATGCCTCCAACCCAGCCGAACCCAGGCCAGTACGCGCTCACCAACGGGGACCCTCTGAACGGCCACTGTTACCTCTCCGGATACATCTCGCTACTGCTGCGTGCCGAGCCTTACCCAACGTCCCGGTACGGCAGTCAGTGCATGCAGCCCAATAATATCATGGGGATCGAGAACATCTGTGAGTTGGCGGCTCGCCTCCTCTTCAGTGCCGTGGAATGGGCGCGGAACATCCCTTTCTTTCCCGACCTGCAGATCACCGACCAGGTGTCACTTCTCAGACTCACATGGAGCGAGTTGTTCGTGCTAAACGCGGCGCAGTGCTCCATGCCGCTGCATGTGGCGCCGTTGCTCGCCGCCGCCGGCCTGCACGCGTCGCCCATGTCCGCCGACCGCGTCGTGGCCTTCATGGATCACATTCGCATCTTCCAAGAGCAGGTCGAGAAGCTCAAGGCCCTGCACGTCGACTCGGCCGAGTACAGCTGCATTAAAGCCATCGTGCTCTTCACGTCAGGTGAGTGATGAGGCCTGCACACTCGGAGGGCAGAGACAGGGGTAGAGAGGGCTCGTGTTGGACAAAACAAGGCCTGCGAGGACATGTAGGTTTGCAGGAAGGCGCTCGGGCTCCCCATAGGTTTGCAGAACAGTTTGTACTTGGTGCATCAATCAGAGCAAACACACGCACGTGGTACAGCCTGCACTGGAAATTATTTCTAATTGTAATCAGTTTAAATAACACGCTATAGGAAAGGGATAGGGGTTTGCAGGCGGATTAGGATTAGGTACATAATACATCTATAACGGCGCTCATGCGATATAAAGCATAATTTAAAACACACACACACACACACACACAATCACACTACTTCTTAATATAGAAATTTACAAATATTTATTTCCATTCGTAATTTGTCTTAAAGGTGGCGTTTTGAAGATGCCTGTAAATTTTCTTTGTATTTTTTATATATCGATGCTTGTCCAGAACGGTGTAAGTGAATTATTTGCGTTCTCACTGTTCAGAAATTCACATTCAGAGACGTCCATCTTTAAAAACTGTAACAAAAAAATAAAAATAAAAATAAGCGTAAAAACCACATCCTACATGAAGACGTGTAGACTTAAAAAAAAAACAGTGTTTTGGTGAATATATTGCCAGTTTCACAATTCACCCTAATTAGACACATGCTATGGTGATTTATGTAAAACAATAAACCTACATCCTTTTTATGTTTTTAAAATTAGCTTTAAAGTGATTAGATTTTCTTGTGCTCTCCTGACATAATATCGTTTTTTCATGAAACTGACGTAATAATTTTCAAATGGTGATTTAAAAATAAATAAATACGCTAAGAATTATATATATA